>JAQQRY010013636.1:18139-29146 GCA_028455595.1 Lasioglossum vierecki | reverse complement strand
TATTGTCGCTGTCAGAAATTATTGAGAGAAATTTTCGGGTCGTAGCGGATTAAGTAACAATGACCGGAAATTAAGTGCCTGCGTAACACGTGACTACCAGAAACGTTTGCCTCGAGCTCGTATTATGCTAGGTCGTCGGAGGCAATAAAAAACGGTATGGTTCTCGAAGACGATTGTCTTCAGGGATGAAGTGCCGCAACAATCCCCAAGACAATAGACTATTCGGGTAGTAACGCAACATTCAATTTGCAAACAAAAATCGTAAGAGAATCACTCGACGACGGAATATCGACAGCGACAGCACGATTTGCAGCTATAATAAGTACAAGAAACAATTTTCGTAAACGTGTGTGATTAGTGTAGTGTAATGGTAATATTTTTAAATTTGTAAGCTATATTTGTTTGTTTGTAACGAATAATGTTCACTTGCAGAATAATGCCAAAGGAAGGAAAATTTGTAACCCCACCGGCACCGGAGTCGGCGAAGACCCGTGAAGTATCACCGGCCGCGGCGAGTCCGACAGCGTCGTCGTCGTCGTCGAAACAGTTACTAGCCGCGGTCGGCAATCTTACGATTCAGGAGCAACCTGTGAGTATACATAATTGTATATACAGGGTGAATATTATATACCGGAACACCTGAATATCTCGAAAACAAAGCGTTGTATAAAAAAATGTTAAATACAAAAGTTGTAGGGTTTAAAAAGATCTATTTTATGATGTTAGCAGTTTGACCTTGAGTTGCGTCATAAAGATCAGGTCAAGGTCACAATGATTTTTTTAAATGGATACCCCCATTTTTTATTGTATATCTTGTAGCTTATCTCGGGAGCTTTCCAAAACACTATACTTAAGTATTTTTTCGTTAAGTACTTTTCGAGTTAAGAGGCTTCAATTACGCTCTTTAGCATTAGCGCGCGGGGATACCGTAGCCTGTGTTTTCGTTTTTTTCTCTGCCTTAGCTTACGTCTACGCCACGACAATTACGTCGCCTTCTCTGCCATCAGCCTAACAAACAAGAATTCAAGAATCGCGCGCGTTTAGGCAGAGATTCACTCTGGTTTAGATACGTCGTAAATGGTTTGCCCAAATTGGCTCTATTTTTTCTAATCTACGTTGAAATAAATTAAAGTTATTACTATCCTATTAATTCTTGTTTGTTTTAATTTACAAAAATGTTACATCTCTCAGAACAAGAACGCATATCGCTTTTGATGATGAGAGGATGGGGAGATAGATTAAGATCTTACACTGACGTTAAAAATCTTTTCAATTACACTTTCCGAAATGCAGATAATGGCATATCAAGATCTACAGCTCATAGAACCATTAGGCGTTTCGAGAAAACAGGAAGTGCAAAAAATCGTCCCAAACCTGGTAGGCCAATATCGGTAACAAGTCCGGAGACATCACTAGATGTTTTATTATCTGTCATCGAAAACCCACATGACTCAAGTCGAAGAGTAGCTCTGCAACATGATATTAGTCAGGGCTCTGTACTTAAGATATTAAAAGCAAATAAATTCCACCCTTTTAAGGTTCGTTTAGTACAAGAACTAAATGAGGATGACTTCGATAGGCGACTTGAATTTTGCGAGTTAATGATGGAAAAAATTGACGAAGATCCTGTCTTTCTGACGAACATAGTCTTCTCGGATGAAGCAACATTCCAGTTAAATAACCATGTTAACAGACACAATTGTCGATACTGGTCAGATCAGAATCCTCACTGGATGCAAGAATCACACACTCAGTATCCGGTAAAAGTAAATGTTTGGGCAGGCTTATTGAATAATTCAATAATCGGTCCTTTCTTTATTGAAGGAAATTTGACAGCAGCAATCTACGAGAATATATTACGAGATCAGATAGTTCCAGCAATACAAGCGATTGCGGGTGACAACTTCGAACATACGTGGTTTCAGCAAGACGGTGCAGCTCCGCATTACGGGAGGAATGTTCGTAATTATCTTAATGCAGTATTTCCTGATCGTCGGATAGGTAGACGAGGAGCTATTGAATGGCCGGCCAAATCACCCGATCTCACAGCATTAGATTATTTCTTGTGGGGTTATTTAAAAGAAATAGTTTACAAAACAAAACCACAAGATCTAAATGAACTTAGAAATCGTATTCTTCAGGCAACTGCTTTAATCCCTAATGATATAATCCAAAGAGCTGTAGCATCATTTTACTACAGAATAGCTTGTTGTCAAACAGTTGATGGTGGACATTTTGAGCAACTGATATCATGAAACGTTCCTTGGGCCATCTTGCTTAATTAAAAGCAATTGGATGTTATGATGCCTTTATTGACAAGAAAAACCTATTCTCTCTTTAATTTTCCGGACACAGAACCATCTTGCCTTAATCGGCCGGATGTGATTTTCCTCTTGCCTTAATCGGCTGGATGTGATTTTCCTCTTGCCTTAATTGGCCGCGCGGTAATGCTAAAGAGCGTAACTTTGAAGCCTCTTAACTCGAAAAGTACTTAACAAAAAAATACTTAAGTATAGTGTTTTGGAAAGCTCTCGAGATAAGCTACAAGATATACAATAAAAAATGGGGGTATCCATTTAAAAAAATCATTGTGACCTTGACCTGATCTTTATGACGCAACTCAAGGTCAAACTGCTAACATCATAAAATAGATCTTTTTAAACCCTACAACTTTTGTATGCAACATTTTTTTATACAACGCTTTGTTTTCGAGATATTCAGGTGTTCCGGTATATAATATTCACCCTGTATATATAGATATATTTTAGTATACAAGTATTGACTATATAATTATTATTGTGTATGTTACAGCAAAATGCAAATATTGTTCCGAAATCGGAAAAGCCGGTGGTAGAAGCTTTTACCGACGAACAAATGGTGTGTGAGCTAGCATACAATTGAATTTTGTACTACATACACGATATTTTTTAGTCTTCGTTGTCTTAATTTAACATTTTTATGTTTCAGCGTAAAATACTAAAAGAAATCAGTTTTTTGTCACACGGGGCGTATCTATCGTCGTGGCGAGAACGCGAGGAGGCAGAGAGCGACGAGGTCCACTCGAAATGTGGAACTGGTACGTGGAATCGTAGAGCAGGATGGCACCGCGAGCGTGCACGACGTTAGTCGCCAAACAGGGTAAGTCGAAAGTTATCATATTTCATTAAAGGGTAAAGAAATGTTATTAAAATAATGTTGTTGTTCTATACAGTGTCAGCCGGTCGAGTGTCCACCGCATTCTGCAAGGGGAGTCGATGCACCCGTACAAATTTATGCGGGTGCAAGAACTGCTGCCAACAGATTTAGATCGGCGGCTTCAATTTTGCAGGTGGCTGGTGGAAGAACAGTCACGGAATCCGATGTTCCTCAAATACATATTATGGTCCGACGAATCACTCTTCATAAGAGAAGGGTGCTGTTTGCGTCGAGAATCTGAAGGCTGTTCGGCAACGCGCATCGCAGACCCGCTAGTCGGTCAATTTATGGGCCGGCATTTGCGACAAATACGTCATCGGGCCGTATATGCTACGCGATAGACTGAACGGACCGGCGTTCTTGTCATTTTCAGTGCATGATCTGCCGAATCTCATAGACGATGATCCTTATGCGAATCGGCAGAACATGCACTTTCAAATGGACGGAGCGTCAGCACATTACGCCGCAAATGTCCGCGCCCATTTAAATGAAGATTTCCGGGACAGGTGGATCGGCCGCGGTAGTCCTGTTGCGTGGCCCCCACGGTCACCTGATTTGAATGCGCTGGATTTTTATCTGTGGGGCTACTTGAAGGTAATTTCAATTTTCATTTATTTATTCAGATATTTTTTAATCGTTATCGTATACGTGTATACTTACGTGTTGTTTTTCTTTTATAAATATCATTTCACAGGATGAGGTGTACAAGCGGCCGCTGACCACACCTGAGGAGAGGCTTCACGGTGCCATCGCAAGAATAACGCCGGCCACCCTTCGCGGCGTTATGGAGGAAACAGTACGGCGAGCCAAGCTGTGTATCGAACAAAACGGTGGCCATTTTGAGCAATTGGCCCACTGACCATAATTATAATCGGCCCTTTTCAGGACCCCAAATATTTAACGCAGAAACAACGTAGGAACTACCTGGTACAGATAGTAGGAACTACCTGCTAAAGTTACAGGTGCGTTGACCTCGACGCACTTGCCGTCTTACCTTCCTTTTGCAGCCCTTGCATGTGATTGCGATCGGGGATTTAACAGCCACCACCAGCGGTGCAATTACCGGACCAGACAAGTAATTTATGGACAACGAGCGGAAGGGACACCTTATACGTGCCAAAGAATTGCGAGTTCATCGTTTTCGAAGGATTTTAGTGCATCAATTGTCGCCGTGAAATATTCCAAGTGTGAAAACGTACGTTTGACTGTAAAGTAAAAAGTGAAGGAAAAATTCGGAATGTTCTTCTTTTAGAAAGTTGTGATTTGTGCTGCAATGCAAAACAGACGTGATCCATTTATCGATCTGAAAGTGAAAGTGAAAAGTCCAGATCGTTGACCGCGTATCCGTCAGGGTGTCGTATACCTGAAATCTACCACCAGCTGTACAGTTCATTGACTTGGCTGTACGCCCCTTGGATTGCGGTACTGTCGCATACCTGAAGACATCTGTGAAGTAGTTCGTCACCGACTGACCCATTGTCACACGTTTCGAGGCAGCAAATGAATTTACGGCTGAATAGGTGAGTTTTTAAACAAGCAGTTTCTACTTCTTCTTTCGTTCGGGTAAAGTTCCCGTAGGTCGTGTCCACCCGTAATGAACACCCGTAATGAATTAACAGGTAACGGTTTTTCGCCATTATCTCGTAAACTAAAGCCGACAGACAAAAATTTTAAACAGAAATGTTGTTCAGAATAATGGTCTTGACCACATATGCAAAGCTCATTGAAATCGGTGAGCATTCAGATAATCGAGAAACTCTTGTTCGTTACGACGTCACGGCGTACCGTCATCGCTCTCCTGCTCACGTGGCGCGGCGCGGCTGCCCAGGTCGCGCTCTGATTGGTCCGTGTTTTTCGTTAATAACTCCTAAACAAAGCCGCGGACGCCATTTTTGTAAAGGAAAATGTCGCTTCAAATGACCCAGGGAACCTCCCATTTCCCGGTTTGGAAGGAATTTTGGGACACCCTGTATATATATACTTGTCAAGTTGACAACGCTGTAAACTCTAGCTTCATGAAAAGCTAGAAGGCACACGTATACGCCACCCGAGAGGTGTGTAGCGCCATTCAGTCTCACTCGAGCACACCGACATTGCAGCATCGGCAACCGAATTGTGACGTCACGGATGCTTACAACTTTATCGACCGCAAAACGTTGGTGCTGCTGTGTGCTCCTCGATGTCAAACTGTAGAAATTGTACACAATGCCCCGTAACACCGACGAGGTACTGTTAAAGACTGCCAGCCTTACGGGACTACGTGTCCCACGAAAATTTCGGTGTTTCTTACGCCCTCTAGGACATATTCTGGCTTCAGCCAAAAAAACCGGAAAGCCTCCGACGGCATTTCGTCGGTGCAAAAGACCACTGAGGAGATTATTATTAAATGTTACATTCTCCGCCATATTTCAGACAATGTGTTTGTCACTATTTTGATACTATTCTCGTCGGTGGAGCAACTTTTAGCGATGTGGTATTTCAGATCACTGTAATTTCCACCGTTACCACCCCTCCCATTACGCCCACTTTTTGGTCCCACGAGATAGCACGGGGGCTGGCAGTCTTTAACAGTATCTCGTCGGTGCCCCTAATTAAGCTTCATCTACCGGCCGCTCAATAGTTTTAGCGTGACAATCAACTCGTCAAGGTCACGGGACTGCACACCGCCCTTAAAGCGAGTGTAAGAAAGGGCTACCTGGGTCAATATGGAAAAGGACATAGTAGATTTTGTAAAGAGTTGCGAAACTTGCCAAAGGGAAAAATTAGTTAGAATCCGTAGTAAGGAACTTGCAGTTGAACCGACACACCATACGCACCGAACGACAAGATAGCGATGGACATAGTCGGACCGTTAACCCCTACGAACAGACGTAATCAATATATTTTGTCCATACAAGATGTTCTGCCTAAATACCTAGTTCTAATTCCTTTAAAGAAATTAGACGCGAGCACAATTATCGATGAACTCCTGCGACATTACATTTACGTATTTTCAGCACCAAAGCTGCAACGAGTCGACTCGTTGCTAACTCTGTATTACCGACCGACCGATCACGACGTATCGCCTCTCGCGCTCGTCCTCGCGCTCCCGTCACCAGCACTCCCCACACCCGATACCGGTCACGTGTTCCGTCGAGACGGAATATAGGGCACCGCGAGACAACGCAAGAGCGGAGTTGGTCGGGAGCACCCGACCCGAGCGGATCGAGCTCTACCAGTCCTTTTCAGGATAAACAGGCAAGCCTGGGTAACCGGTCAAACCAGGTGACGCAACTGGCGCTCAGACTCCTCACCGATCCCCGGCACCAGGAGCCGTCGTGCCGTCGCCCGAGCTGTCGCGTCACCGCCGTCCCGGAGAGGTGTTACTCGCATCCCTCAGGTCCTCCCGCGGAGCGAGCCTCCGCAACGTATCCCTCCAGTACACCGGTAGGAGCGTTGCGGCACCATCCGCTTCACCGGCCGCGTAGAGCGGAGCGAAACGGCCTCCGACGGACTCAAGGAACGTCTAAGCTGTCGGTCGTGGAACTGCGGACCGAGGTGGCCCCGGTGATACTCGCATCCCTCAGGTTCTCCCGAGGAGCGAATCTCCGCAGCGTGTCTTCCCGGTACTCCGACAGGAACGCTGCGGCACCTGAGCCATCGCGGGCCGTACGACACGACCCTACATCCGGTTTACTTCGGCCCCGCGCCTTCGGAGCGGCTCTCGGTGATACTCGCAGCCCTCGGGTCCTCCCGAGGAGCGAGCGTCCGTAACGTATCTTCCCGGCCCACCGACAGGAACGTTGCGGCGCTTGGAGTCGTCCCGATGTCGTCCGGATCGGAGGAAGTCCGATTCCCTTCCCGAACCCCGAACCGTCCGATCAACAACTAATAATAAAGTCGGGATACGTAAACCGTCGTACGCGGATCGCAGCCGGGATACCGGGGTTAATTTCGATCGCTATCTGCTCTGTTACAGGAACAACGGCTACGAATAGAAATTGCGGATGCGGTAGCTCGCGTTAACCGAAAATAGGAGGTAGGAACACCTGCCTGCCCAGGGGAGGAATCACCATATTAGGAGTATTTTGTTTATTTACCGTTCCGGGTACCGCCGTATGCGAACCTGTTAAATAGTCTGTTTTATTCTAGTTATAATTCTGATTCGTTTATTTACCGTTCCGGGTACCGCCGTATGCGAACCTGTTAAATAGTCTGTTTGATTCTAGTTATAATTCTGATTTGTTTATTTACCGTTCCGGGTCCCGCCGTATGCGAACCTGTTAAATAGTCTGTGTGATTCTAGTTATAATTCTGATTCGTTTATTTACCGTTCCGGGTACCGCCGTATGCGAGCCTGTTAAATAGTCCGTTTGATTCTAGTTGTAGTTCTGATTCGTTTATTTACCGTTCCGGGTCCCGCCGTATGCGAACCTGTGCAATAGTCGGTTTGATTTAATTTATAGTTCTGACTCGTTTTTTTACCATTCTGGGTACCGCCGTAAGCGTACCTGTTGTTTTTGGCCCGAGCCGCGCCGAGCCCGCTCGGGAATAATCTGTTTGATTTCTGTGTTATTTACGACTCGTTTGTTTGCCATTCCGGAGCCTGCCGGATACGGACCTATCGTCATTAATCCGGGCCGCGCCGAATCCGTCCGGGAATAAAATGTTATGTTTACGCTAGGTTTTCTTTTGACCACATGAAATATTTGTTTATTTACCATTTCGGGTACCGTCGTACGCGGATCTACCATTGTTAAACCGGCCCGCGCCGAGCCCGTCCGGGAATGATACGATAGGACGACCCCAGCGTACGACCGTTAAGCCTAACACCGTCTAGTGTTATCCTATTGTTAAGCAACCGCCACGGCACCCGCATGGCGGAAATAAACATCTTTCTCAATAACCAATATCACAACGATGTCGCAATTATTTTCCGACCCTGGATCTCCTCTGAGCGAAAGGCAACGCGAAATCGGAACGTTACAAAGCATATACTGACAGATCAGAGAGCAAACTTTCTCAGTAATTTGATGCAAGAATTCGAAACGCAATTTCAGATCAAACACGTAGAAACAACCGCATTTCAATGAAAAATCTCGACTTGCATGCGCGACAAGAACAATGAATAGGACGAAAACTTACAACTCGTCTGTACGGGTTTTAATACCACGGTACATGAATCGACAGGGTATACTCCTTTTGAGTTAACCTTTTACCATAAAGCAAATCTTCCCTCAACCACAGCGCCTACGCTGTTATTATCAAAAGACGAACTATTCAGAAGTTGGAAGCACAGACATAACACTTACATAAACACGGCACGGCAGAATCTAGAGAAAACAAAAGAGAAAGCACGAGAACGAACTAATCTGAATATTATCAGGACAGAACCGGTTTTCAATATCGGAGATCATGTTTTCCTACATAATGACAATGTCAGGACATAGCTAGGATACATAGAAATAGATTAACCCCTTGCACTATTTTGACGAGTCTGACTCGTGATGAAAATTTTAGGCCAAACATGGATGTCGCTAGTCGGGCTCGTTGTTCAGTTCCAGATCAAACATGAATATCACGAGTCCGACTCATACTCGACATTTCAGGCCGAATATGAATATCACGAGTCGGACTCGTGGTCTTAGTTTTAAACCAAGTATGAACATCTCGAATGGGATTGTGTGTGCCTACATTCTAAATAGCACGTGCTACCTAGAACGTAGTGCTGCTTCTTGGTTCATATAACAAGTCAAGTAAACATACACACGCGGCGAGACCAAAACCGCTCAGTCGATCTTCAGTTTTCTGTTCCGGATCTTCAGTTTGTACCAGTCTTTATACGAGGTGCAAACGTTTCGAACAGCTCTCTACACAAAGTAATCTGTGCATATTCGTTTTTAAATCTACCAAGCCCTTCAGGATGTATAAGAAAAGAAGCAATACTTTTAAAAAGCAAGTACTTCGCGTGGAAGTAACAGCCGAGGAAAGGCTTCCAATGTTCAAAGCTGTCAATCGATAGAGCATCGAAGAATTACAGACAGTGACGATAATTCTAGTGGCAGCAGTGTAGTTGTGCCAGCAATGAATCCTGCAAGACAATTCATGATACGCGACAGTGATGAAGAGGAAAATCCCAGACCTGAAGGAAGTCTTGAGTGGAATTAGCAGGAAAGTAACAACACCACAACAATTTGGGAATACTCGGGGGCTTGCGGTGTAAAAGATTATGTTTTGGACCAATTAGAAACGAATTATGGACTATTAGATTTATTTTTCATTATATTTGACGATAATTTGTGGGACACTGTGGTCACAGAAACAAATCGTTACGCGGAACAAATCGTTACGCGGAACAAATAATGAGCAATGGGAGAAGAAGAAAACTGGATGACGGTTGGTTCCCAGTTACAAAAGATGAACTATTGGCCTAGTATGCGCTCTGTATTTTGATGGCACAAATTAAAAAACCAAATATACAGATGCATTGGTCTAAGCGGGAGGTAATAGAAACGGCGATATTTGCAAAAGTTATGCCACTAAAAAGATTCACCCAAATTTCACGATGTTCACATTTTTTAAATAATCTAACGGATCGCAACAATGATCGCCTTCACAAAATCAGGCCAATAATTAATTATTGGAATGAAAAATTTAATAATATTTACACACCGAATCAAGATATAAGTTTTGGCGAATCGTTAATGAGATATAAAGGCCGCTTAATATTTAAACAATTCAATCCTTCAAAACGAGTCAGGTTTGGCATAAAAATATATAAACTATGTGAAGCAAGCACTGGATTCTGCAGCAAGTTCAAAATATATACTGGGGAAGACAGAATTGACCTCAATGGTAGTGAGGTGCATTATAGTATCAAAGGGATAGTGCATCAGAGGTGTGGTGACGGAATTGGCAGCATCGATTTTAAATAAAGGACACACGTTATACATTGACAATTGGTATTCCTCACCCGGTCTATTTCTAAAACTGCACAAGCAGAAAACAAATGTTATCGGCACCGTGCGTAGTAATAGGAAAAATATGCCGAAAGATTTTTCGACAGTCAAATTAAAACCAGGCGAACATCTCTGCAAAACGTGCAATGGAATATTAGCGGTGAGGTGGAAGGACAAACGGGATGTGTATGTATTGACAATAAAGCACGCATCTGTAGACATGACCGAAGTGACAGACAAACGAGATAGGACGAATTCAAGCCGAAGTGTGTAATTGAATACAACAACGGAATGGGAGGAATTGATCTCAATGATCAAATGCTAGCATGTTTCCCCATTATGAGGAAATATATTAAGGGCTACAAAAATCTCTTTTTTTATATGACCGATATGGGTCTATATAATACATATGTAATAAAAAAACAATTACAAAATCCAAAAAGAGAATCCTACGTTGATTATAGGATAGATATAGCCGAGGCAATCCTAAAATATGTACAGCTGCCTGACTATGCAAGACGTGGAAAATCCACAGAAACTCAAACAGCAATGCGCTTACAGGCGCAATATTGGGCTTATTTCCCGAAACATATTGACGCAACGCCTAGTAAGAAACACCCAACTAGAATGTGTAAAGTATGCTACAAACACAAAAAACGTAGCGAAACAAGCTAGGAATGCAGTAAATGTAAGGTGGCTTTGCATGTACCGGAATGTTTTAAAAATTACCATACCATGCAAGAATATTAAATTTATCTTTGTAAGTACTTTTCAATTTTAGGCTTGATGTTCAAATACTACTGCCGTGGATTTGCTTTTATATATGTCGGGGCGTGCCGACATAGGCAATGATTTATACATTTCAGTTATTGTT
>JAQQRY010013635.1:26434-38391 GCA_028455595.1 Lasioglossum vierecki | reverse complement strand
TATTGTATATTGTATATTGTATATTGTATATTGTATATTGTATATTGATTTACACAAACGTACAATCTTCATCCTGTTCATCGGTGTGTACATTATACAGGATGTTCCTCTCCTTTAAATCCATCGATTTATATAAACTATTATAAATTCACCTTTGTTACTCCCTATTACAATATAACCATATCTGTAACTCTCACCAAAAGTAACATGTAAAACACTTTTGATTTTAAATTATGAGGTCACTAATAACCTAGCTGTTAATGCGACCACATTAAAATAAACAATAAATAAAAGAACATCTCATTAATAGGATTTTCAATGACTGTATTTTACCAAAAGACAAACATGAAAATCCTCAGCCGTGTATCATACGGTTTCTGAAAAACGGTTTCATTTTCGAGAAAAGTGTGTTTGGAAAATCCACCAATTTCTGTAGTATTTCCAAGAAGTAAAACCGTTGGATCGTAAACTTATTTCTACATGTAGAACGACGATTTCGGAGACATAATAAACAAATCGTTTGACAGTGACATGAAAGGATTCATTTTTCAAAACAAGGCTACGAGCGATTGTTACCCTTCCACGTAAAATGAGTACACTCTTCGTTCGGGTCACGAAACACCATTAGAACAATGATTGCGGATAAGTTGAAAGAACGTTGTTTCATAGCAGCACAATGGACAAGTTTTTTTCGTGGGAGGGTAAGCGCGGACTATGTTTCCCGACTTCCTGGGAATGAATAAAATGTCGGCCATAGAAATATTGCGTAAAACCGGGCGAGACTGGCGCGCGTGGGTAAAAGGGAAGGGAAATTTGTCAGCGTAGCGTGTTTTGTAACGTAACGTCCAACGCATCCGCCACCAAGGTGTAAAATAGTGCGGCGTGCACTATGTACTGCGCTGGTGTTGCACCCGAATCGGTGGAGTGGCCGTGTTGCTCGTCAGCGTGGTACACCAACAGGTTCCGTAACGTTACAGAGTTACATTCTCCTTTAAACGCGGTTTTTCAAAAACCTGTAAAAAACCCCGGCCGCGAACAAGAAAAATTAGTCGTCATTGATATCGGGCCCGTTGTACCTCGCTGTTCGGAACTTTAATTACCCGCGCTTTTTCGCGCGAGCGGCCACGCGAGCAGGCACGCGAACCGCAACCGCGATAGAAATTTATATTGGACCTTCAACCGCAATGGGTATCGACGCCGGAACCGGTACCCGAATAATTGAAAACAAAACCGAAACCGCGACCATAACCGTAATCAAAATTTGATTTGTGTGCTTATCATTTTGCACCGGGCCAGCCCTCCCGTGTTTCGACATCGGATTCGTAGGTAATTGCATTAAGTATTTACAAGCGAAACAATCATTAACGAACCGAGCTGCTGCGGATCGGTTTTCTTGTTTCCAGTGTTGCTCGCTGTAATTTTTTTGAACATTTGTAGAACTTTGAAATTCCGTATGTTTCAACGGGAGCGTATTAAAGTGATCGAGTCGGATTCTAGAATTAGCAGATTGGCTTCCTCTAATTAGGTTCCCGGGCGAGACTCTGGTCTAGATATCTGCTCGGCCAAAAATCCTAAATCCGAATCGATTGGGCGGCCAGCGCGCTAGCTAATACTGTATTCCGTGAAATCTCCACTGAAGGAACAGTCGGCGTGCGAAATTAAGGCCAGAATTGCGAATTCGAGACATTCGAAGGAATCACGGTAAGCCTGATCCGCGACGAGTCCGGATCACGAATGGAAAACGAAAATAGCTGCCGTTTCAAGTAGCAAAACGGTGATTTAATTACGGTACTTTTCTTTCTTGCAGTTTCGTCGATGCATGTTCCAGCGTATCGCGTTCGTGGCGAAATCACGTCTTCTGTACTCGAGCTGGCTATTCGCGAGAAGGTAAAAACGATCGAGACCTTTCCGCCGATCAGAGCAATTTGGATTCGACGCCGGTCAATTGTGGGGAAGCAGCGAAAAATCTAACTCTGGTTAACCAGACAACCACCAACCCTCGAATACGTGTTCCTTGGTGCACACCACGTTCCGGATCTCGCCGAGAAAAAGGAATTACGGGATTGGTCCGGGATTAAGCGTGTCGAACGCTGCAGCTGCGATTACTTCACTTTGATGGACGTTATTATTGTTACTAATGGTTCAGGAGTTCCCTTAGAGGAAGCAGATAGAAAAAAGCTTGAATCTTGAAGATCATTGTGGTGTCGAGTCGATCCCGAAACTGTAATACGTATCGCGACTAGGTGAATGACGAATGAGTAAAGTACAGTGTTTCTACATACCTGCAAAGCGAAGTACCAACCGTTTTCTTATTGTATTATAACGGTTACCGTAGTAAACCAATGACAACAATATTTGCTACAGATAAATTTCGTTATCTATTTTAATTCATCTAGCTCCTAGACACAAATATCCTGTAGTATACAAAATTGTACATTGAAACGTTTTGATACGTTGGAGAACTTTATTGACCCTCCTATCGGCGATAAAGAATGGATAAAGTCGTTTATTAAGATTTCGTTTCTAAGCAATTTGATTCTAAGGATCATCTTGAAACTAGCAATATTGTTTAATTATTAAACATATTGGTATCTAGTACATTCCAACAGAATTGTTTCGCCGTACACTTTGTCGTATGATATCCTTTAATAAAGGTCGGAACAGTTCTGATCTTGTGGTGATCGTGTAGAAATTAGGAAAGGTTCGAAGATAGCGGTGGTCTTGAGAAAAGTTGGATATGATTGGTTGGAGCGTGTGTTTTAAACAGTTGTGTAAGTAGTGGAAAATTAGAAAGAGTATGAGTAGAGGACATTCGCTTACGGGTGGCTACGGTTACAAAAATTATGACCTCGGTGCGCTAATGATAAGATGGTTCCGCATGTGTTCGTCAGCTGTAAGTCCTTACGGTTCGTTGAATACTTTAAATTAGCTTTAACTTTAAAGTGATTTGTAGGAAAAAATCGTCCCCGAGCAGCGAGAATTCCGTCCAATGTCGCGTCATTCGATATTTGTTATTATGATTATCGGTTGCGCTTATCAGATTCTTAATATGTGATTCATTATTATTCTGGTATTACGTTTGAAAAAGTAAAGACGTGTTTGATCTCAGACGGAGATTTAAACGAGACAATTTCATTAATTGTATCTGTTATATTTAAAATTAAATGTTAAATTGTTTGTGTTTACGGATGTGTTATTCTATTGACGATTTAATCCTACAGATTTAAAGAATACTTTAAATGTCTTTCGTCCTTTACGGCGGTCCTGGTCGTTGCCAGTAGAGGTAGGCTAACCTTCACGATCGCGAGCTTGACCCTTCGTAGAGGGTTTTACGACGCAACAATCAATTTCGGTGGTCAACATAAGTTTACATCAGATTTGTTCCCAGCGATGGTTCAATGAACAATGATCGTGACAACGCGGTCCGCGGATAAAATCGCAGAGGCGCACAAACCCCGCAGCAGAGATTCCCAGGACTATCGACGTGGGTTCCGGGTCCAAAGATTTCAGCTGCCGTCGCGGCTCTTTAATTTGCATCTCCGGCGTGCTCTCATCAACGCTGATCCGCGATCCACATGGATAACCGTGGAGAAGCTGATGGCAAGGGTAACGAGTGGAAGAGATCCGGGAGCAGCCGAGGGCGAGAGAACGATAAATTGAGAGCACTCATCCGAGGCGACTCGAGTGCTCGTTCCCTCGACGGACCCTAAAGCATTCGCGAATTTCAACTCGTTCTCGAATGGCCCTACGGCCTTTCGAATGGCCCTACGGCCTCTCGAACTTCCTTCGAGTTTGCTGACCGAAGGATGGGGACGTGTCGCGAATGCAGCGCGGACCGGTGCAGTTTCCGATCTGTCTTTGACGAATTTCGGAAAAGTAACGACGTGGACGTAAGTCCCGTCTCTACTCTTCAGCCTCGGCCTTCCTATCCGTCGGATATTAAATTCTTGAAGCCGTAAGGACGCAGAGCGACAATCTCTCCGAGCAATTTCGCAGATTTGCGAGCACGTTGCGCGTCGTCATCGGCGCTGTCTGTCCCAGCAATTAACCGGAAGATAGGACGCAATGAGATCCGGGGTAAGTGCGAGGGATCCGAATTATTGAAAATTAAATCACGAGTGTGCCGGGTGTTACTCGTGACCCCGTTTCACCTGCAACCCTGGCCGCAATGTTGTACAACCGCTATCGCGACGTACCAGATAGTTCATTGAAAATTTGCAGCGACGCACTATGGAGTACTTGGCCGATCTAGCTGGCCAAAATTATTTTTTCTGCTTAACGTGTTTAAAATGTACCTACCAACTTATTTATAGTATTTTTTCTTAAAAAATATAATTATAAACAAATAAAAATTAACCATTTTAATTGAAAATATTATTTTTCACTAATTTAACAATACGCGCCAATTACTACAATATAAACAATAAAAATAACAACAAATATAATATAATATATAATATTAACCAATAATACGCTTGCAATTTCATTTTTGTGGCAAGAATTAGACGTAACGATAACTTGTGCATCTGCAAACTTCTGCAACTTTTTTTAGGCGAAAATAAAGCTGATACCTTCCACTTTACAATGGTTAAACAAACATTACCGGGACGGACCCGGAAGCACAACTAATTCCTTCCAAGTGTATGAACTTCGAAATTAAAACTGCCTCCAAATTGACTTTTTTCAGTAACCGTTATTTTAATTATTTAAATACACATCTGATTGCAATTTTGTGAAATGCACACACTTACCTGCTACAACACTGTCCATCATCGGTTTTCTTAAAATAGCTTTCGTGACAAAAAATATTTCACTTCGAACGTTGCCAATGCGAACGACACCGCGAAATGTACATGCACTTTACTAAATGACTAAACTTCAACGACGATTTATTGACTCTCCACTATTTAACTTTTTCAGGTAGCAACTCATTTTTACCTGGGATGCAAGTACCCCATAGTGCAACGGTGGCGTCACTGTGGAAAAGGTACGTTTCAACTTGATGCATCACTTACAGAGAACCTAGTAATAGCGTTGAGAAGAAATTTTTGTGAATAGAAAATCTCATATGAGATTTATTTCAACATAATTACACAAAAAACGAAATGCACCACATACAGAACAGAATATAAAAATTACAAAATAGAATGTGGTTATTTATGTGGTTAAATTAAAAAGCTTCTCGGAAAAGTATAACGAACCATCAGTTATTTCCACTTAACCGATAAATGAGTGTCCAGGGATCAGACAAGTAGAGTGAAACGGTCGATGTCGACGAAAGTCGAGTAAAACATACTGACTTGAGGGAGATCTCCAAACCAAAGGAAAAAATTATTTTGAACATTTTCATGACGAAAGAAGAAAACCCTGGTACACGGGGAAGAATCTATCTCGAGAAACCGTTGTGACCATAAATAGAATTAGATCTGGCCGCTATAGTCTCAACTTCTCTCTAGCCAAAATCGATGTGGTAAATAACCCTGGCTGCTCATGCGAACGTGAGACACGAGATATTGATCATGTCTTATGGCAATGTCCTATTCATGCACTCACAGATTGAAATTTATACATAACCTGAGATTACAAGGGTTTTTTCTTCCCATGTCATGTAATGTTCTACTCCACAGACCTACAAACACTATATTTAAGATCTTATGTTCCTTCCTAAAAGATTGTAAACTATTTATATAGCGTCACTAAGTCCAGTAGCAGCCTATCGTTTCGACTTTTGTATTGAACGGCTGAAATGTTCTAGCCGGAAACTATTTCTAGTCAACTCCCAACCAAATATGTTAGTGCTATATTCGAAAATGTTATAAGTTATAATTAAAAGTTATCTTTGTAATGTTGGCATGCACAATCATGTGCACGCTGCTAATAATCTCATTTGGAGGTTCTATAGCTTAATAAAAAAAAAACATTAAATTTTCCATATAAATCTCATATACAAAAATTGTTATAAAAAATTCAATATAAACCTCAATAACATTAAATTTTCCATATAAATTTCATTTCCAAAAAACTTTTATATGAAAATTCAATATAAACCTTTATAATATTAAATTTGTGCGAGCGATAATGGAAGTAACCAACAGCATAAAACAGTCAGTATACCAGCAAATGAAAAAGTCAATCTCAAGGTAAATAAAGTAGGACAGTCAGTAACTGTACGAGGGAGATATGTACCTCGATCGCTCGATCAGGAGAGTAGAATACGACATTCATTGTAAGGATACATCGTGACGTATAGTCGAAGAACGATGACGCAAGGTGTGACACAATTGTTGGTAATGAACGTCAAACGTCAGCGAACTGGGGCTTCAATTTCAATGAACGCCATTATTTCGCCGTGCTCGTCTAAACTACCGCCTCCAAGTTTCCCGACATACACTACGGTTACGTGCTTAGTTCTAAATTGTAACCTTGTTACGTACTTAGCCTCGCCGGCGTGACGCGTAATCTTGTGGGCATTGACCAGGAAACTATGGTGCGCAGACAACGATACGCTAAAGCAATCTCCCTCGAATCATTAATTATGAAATGAACCTCACAACGCCGCGAGAACGAACCACTCCTGCGAAGTTGTTAATAATTTAACGGGCGCAGAAAATTCGTCCGAATTTCCGCGGAATGTGACCGCGTATAATCTCCCGTGGAACTAGCTCTTTTTTTATTTGTTTTCCCATTAGCCGTACATTAATTCGGGAAATTTGAAATTTAAACGCACAATAACCTGTATTCGCAAACGAGCACGCGAATTGAAACATCGCGTAACAAACAGAAATACAGGATGCCTGGACGCGAAACTCTTTGAAAGTTGTGCAGCAGCGTTTAATTGAGAAGAAATGAAAGTGGTAGCTTAAAATGTTATTAATATTATGATAATTCGACTTTAGAAAATTATACCGTGTAGTCCGAGTAATAGGAAACATTATGAATTTATGATTTCGGCGCAAGGTTCGATCAATTTTACACAAACAGCAACTGTGCAATTATTTATAAATGTATCTTGACGTTTCGATCCTTATGTGGATCTTTTTCATAAAGAACATATATTGCGCCTAAAAATAATGCAAAAGAATTATAATATGGCAGATAAATCAACGACCATAGCCTCGCTGCAAACACCGGTTCCCGTGCGATTACCGAAGTTAAACAGTATACAGTATACTTCAGGCGGTGACTTGTCTCTGGGTACTGGCCACGTGTTGTTGGCAAAAAAAAGGTAGTTCGGAACCCACCATAAAAAGTAGGTCCCGTTGGATTTGATTGAAATTAGGCGATAGGTGAAATTGGAAAGAGTTAGGGAGTGGTGTATGGACTTGAAACCCTAAGGGGACCAAGTAATCTTCCCTTATCCTTTATAATATGGCAGATAAAATTCTATATGTTTTTTTTCTCTTTTTGTTACGCAGCAAGTAAGTATATTAATATTGTTGATTCTGTTTATTGACCTGACTGTGTTTTTAAATTTATCTGCCATATTATAATTCTTTTGTATTACTTTTAGACGCAATATATATTCTTCATGAAAATAATCCACATAGAGATCGAAATGTCAAGATACATGTACAAATAATTGCACACTTGCTGTTTGTATAAAATTGATCGAACTTTGCGCCGAAATCATAAATTCATATTCACTTTCCGATCGAGAAACAAACTTCACCTGTATAATAGAAAACATTTATGGAAAAGCTTAGTCTGACGTGTTTAGAAATATGTTCAACCATGATCTAGAAAATGACGTTCCATATCGGAGGACCCCCTTAAGATCGTTTTGACGGGAAAGGTGTTAATTTCGGGTGTTTCGTGGATTGGTCTAATCCTGTTAAGTACTTAGCGCTTAATAATTCGACTTCACAAAATTATACTGTGTAGTTCGAGTAATAGAAAACATTTATGGAAAAGCTTAGTCTGACGTGTTTAGAAATATGTTCAACCATGATCTAGAAAATGACATCCTATATCGGAGGACCCCCTTAAGATCGTTTTGACGGGAAAGGTGTTAATTTCGGGTGTTTCGTGGGTTGGTCTAATCCTGTTAAGTACTTAGCGCTGATATGACGTGTGTAATCTTGGGGCCATTGTCCACGTCACCGATGGTAGTGTAGGCAAGGGTGTCCGGGGTTATCAGCAGTAACAGGCGAAGCGGTGCAACCGACACAGTTGCAGATGCAACGGACTAATCTCCTCTATACCAAAGAGCATTATACCGAGCAGACCGAATAGAACAATCTGGCTCTGCGAAGTAACTCGCACGGGTTTCCGCATCCGTGCCGGAAATGAAAGGACGCCCTGAAGTTTTAAAAACGTTGCGCCGACCCCGCGCCAGTCACGTGTACCTGCAGCTGCAACGTATGGATTACATAAATGCAGTGCACGAAATTCCGAAACGGCGGGGCTCGAACATTACGGAAACACACCGAACACCATTATATTAATAGCTATCGCCGTTGGAATATACTCTCGTCTCAAAAACTGTTCGAATACCAAATTTCGGACTTCCCGAACACCGTCGATAAGTGAAACTGTTATCATTTTGTAAAACACAATTCTACTACTGGACTCATTGTGAAGCTTCGTGCTCCTACTTTTCAATTGATCTTTGTTCCTAACATATTCTGCCATATAATAATTAGTTTATCGATCGTAATTTATCTTTCGGACGTTATTAATATATATGATTAATATAGGATATATGATTCTTGAACCGGAAGATTCAAATCCGAATACAGCGTTTAGTATTCCTACATAATAGCTATTTGTTGTATAGAAATATGATCGAACCTTTGCGCCGAGAATATAAATTCGTAATATCCTAAACAATACTTTAATTTGATTAAAATGGTTATGGCAATAATCATTCTAATACTAAATGAAGAGAAGTAAACCACATAATTATATTCGTACAAGAAACCTCAAACCTAAGAGGCTATTAAAAATGTGCTAACGTAGTTCTTGAACCGAAAGATTCAAATCCGAATCCAGCGTTTAGTATTCCTACATAATAGCTATTTGTTGTGTAGAAAAATGATCGAACCTGGCGCCGAGAATAAAATTCATAATATCCGGAATATTCTGCCATAGTACAATTTGGCAGTTGATGGAACAACGTCCTTAAATCATGCATCATCGAGTTGCATGAGTTATTCGGTAAATTCGCGAATAGATAGAAACGTGGAGAATGGAAGAGTAGAACTGTACTTTTATGTAAGGAATTGTTATCTTTGTCTAGGAAAAATCACAAAAACACTTGTTGTTACGGGGAAAAAAACCAGGTTCACGATTCAAGCAGAAATAATGACGAATGAGTATTGTATGTATATGTAATATATGTAATATATTATGTATATATATATATACATATATCTTTTTTCGTATATCCCGCAAACCTTTCGTCAAACTTTCAGCCGAGCGGAGCTCTGGTCTGAAGGGATTCGAACAGAATGAATCGTGCGGTAAGAGCGCTTTATTCCGAATAACAATGGCGGTAGAAACGTTCGAGAGGCAACGTGCCAGTTCCGATAAATAAGATGAGATTGAGGTGAAGCACAGAGAACGGGATGAGGCGTCGTCTCTTTGAATCTCTCGCGAATCGCAGGAGTTTTTCGGATTTTCAAACGCTCGATATGAAACGAGAGCCGCTGATCGCTTGATATGAAACGAGAATTCTACCGATACGTGTGTTTGAATTCGAATTATAGAGTGAACCCATTTACGAACAAAGGCGGCCTTCACTTCACTGGATTCGCCAGGAATTTTTCAATTTACTAATTGTATTTTTTAAGAATTATCTATACTCAATTGTCTTATAATTACATCGAGAGTCTTAAGGCAAAATCAAACTTTTACGTCATTTTTAAGAGACAAGAGCTGCATCGACATTTACGCCTTGCGTTAAAATAATGTGAATCAATTGCAAATAATATAATCATATTTTTGAAATCACCTGATATTCTCCACTGTTTTCTGTGTCACTCAGTTTCGTCATAAATACATAAAATCCGTGTTCCTATGAAACTCAACGTCCAATCAGAGGAATTTCTAGCGCGTTGGAATTGCAGACTCACCTAATAGCGCCTGGAAGAGCCTGCTTTTGAAGATCCGGATGACTCGTTCAATGGCCAATCGCAATTGTTTATCCTGGGGCCTCGTTAGCTTGGCGTGGTAATCTTCCAGGAGCTCCAGAGCTCTGTGAGCTTCTGTAAGTACAATTAAATTATATTTACATTTAATATTCATCTTTATCGAAATGGCAAATGAGAATATGGTAAGACAATAACATTTCATCTAAATCTACAAACAGTTATATTATTAATATTCTAAATAATTATTAGCACATATTATTATACATATTATTATTATTATATCACCAATGCAACTAATCTCCATTTAATTGAATTCCCACAAACTGAGTACTCATATGTTCGAGGGGTTTAAAAAACAAGCTAAAGACCGTACTCTTGGAGTCATCAAAAATCAAGGGCTCTTCAAAGGGAAAAAATACTTTCAAAGTTTCAGTTTAAAACTCGAGAGAAGTTTAGTAGTCACAGTTAACAGAATGCGTTCTGATCATTATAACTTAGCTGTTTCACTAGAGCGGGTAAGCATTATCAATGATAACCAATGTAAATGCAATCAGGGTTGTGAAACCCTGGACCACATAATATGGCTATGCGAACTGTACAATTCACAAAGATGGAAACTAATAAATTCTCTACTCAGTATGGGCCTCCAACTGCCCCTTAAGATAGACACAATTATCGTAAAGCCAAATATCAAAGCTCGTACTAGCATCCACTCCTTTTTCCAAAGCTGTAACCTACATATTTAGCGTCAACGAATATTGCTGTTATATTCACTTGCATTTCATAGAACTCTTATTGTATTATTCCTGTAATCCACGTTAATGTATTTACCTACATTATTCAGGTAAAGCAAAATAAACTAAAGAGGGTTTCGAATGCTTATAAATAAAAAAAACTGAGTACTCAAATGACAATTTGAAAATACATAGATCGAGGCTCAGCTGTCGGAGGGCTAAAGAAAATGCAAAAAACCGAAAAATCGATTTTTTGAAAGTGGGTAATGAAATTTAAGCACTGCGTCCTAGAAATTCCCTCGATCGTTCCCTTCGAAAGCTTCGACAGAACATGTGTGCGACGAGGACAATAATTCTGTTAAAAGCTGTTCGTAAACCGTGCTCGTCGCCCGATAAATCCATCCAAATGATTCGTCCCCAAAGGATCTTCGTCGCAGAGTGTATTTGCCTGGGTGTCTCTTGTGCTCCTCGAAGTCGGCGTGTTCGTAAACCCATCGGAGGAAAACGGGCTAGCTGGCCGCAGTCGGGGGGAACGAACCGTAAAAGCAGCGAAAATTCGCATTATCCGTCGACGAGACATTTATATCGTTGTTTGCGAGTCGTGCGCGCCGTCGACACGCGGCAGCCATATTGTGTCACGAACAAAAGGGTCACTGTTTCTCGAGGTAGGAGATCGCTTTAAGAGCCGATCGATCTTTCCACCAAGTTCGGGGTTCGGCCAGAAAATAGTTCGAATCAACAAGTGTGCCGACCACTCATCCGCGACCGTTTTAAACTATCCGGAAGGAAATCGTCGCGACGATCTTCAGATTTTCGAGAGTAATTCCGTAATATCCGTCGGACAATTGCTCGCCGAGTATTCCCGTGGAAACGAGAAACTTTTCAGACATTTATGAAAGACGATCACCGAGCTCTCGCGATCATTCAAATATTTGCCGAGCGTCTCTATCGCGTGACCAAAATACACTCCTTGACAAAATGATAGCCCGTGTATGCTATCTTTCATTTCGCAAGAGCTACATAGAATTTCTGGCTAAACACGATCAGAATAATGAAACAACATATTTGATCAAATTATTAAGATACATATATTTTATTATACAATACGATTTATTTATTCGTAATTGTATTT
>JAQQRY010013635.1:0-25934 GCA_028455595.1 Lasioglossum vierecki | reverse complement strand
TTTTAAAAACGTGGTATTTTTAAAAAATTATTTTTATTTAAATAATTATTTTCTGCTTTTTAGTCTTATATTAATACTTGTATCACTCTTTATTAATACTTTGTATACTCCTAAGCTTACTGTAAATTTCACTTGGTAAATAAAGCGATGATACACTACCGGCCACGATCGTCGCGCGAAGATGTACGACACTACCGATGGTTCGCGCGTCGGAGGGAAATGGGTCCGTGGAGTGGGGACGAGTCAGAGTGCGCACGCATAGTAAAGTAGAGAGGGTGTCGAACGAAGTGGGGATCGCTGAACGCGATGACGTAGTTCGCGGGGGGATGAAAAGGTAAATATTTAATTGTTATTTTCTCCGAAACGGTAAGACTTTTTAAAAAAATTTTTTTTGAATAATGCATTGTCATCCAGTTCTGAGCCATGTGTGCAATTTCAAGTCTCTAGCTCATCAGGAAGTTAGTTTAAAATCAATTGCAAAATTTGCCACCGAACAAACAAACAAACAAACAAACAAACAGACAAACAAGAAAGCGAGCTAATAAAAACGTGGTAATAAAAAATAGACATCTGGCGATGTCTAGAATGGTCACCGAAAGACCCTAATTGACTGAATCTTCGAGGAATGTTCTTAGTCACGAACGTACCATAAATATTGTCCGAAAGAACCACGTGTCCTGTTCCTACGCGACGGAACAGTCACTTCGATTTGATACGATTGATATGAAAAATTTTTACGTTGCTTAAAAATCAGCAGAATAAAAAATTCTACCAGATTGAATCGGTATCGAGGAATTTTCGAGGAACAGTTGGGGAAGATTCGTGCGCGGTAAGCTGAACCCGTTGATTCCGGGTCGGTTTGGGGGTCACGTAAACAAATTTGGTCCGGGTATCTCACAATAACGACAACTTCGAGACTTTTCCGCGGCCATTGATCCCTGTCGCCGTCTGCTGCTCCTCATTTTTCCTATCTTTTATGTTTGTCCCTGTTCGTTCGGTCCCCGGCGACAGGGATGAAAACCAAGGAGAGAACCACCGATTTCTAGTTTCGTCTGCCTCCACAGTATTGCGGCTCCGCGATATCGGATGAACTTGTAAAACTTACGCAATCAGCCGTGAGATTGCATGTGACCGTCCCCGTTTCACCGACTGTGTTCAACCCCCGATACCACCCTCCCGTCTCTCGTACTGACGGTCCGGCGTTTTCTCTGACCGCGTCGGATCGCCGGTGAACCGCAAACGATACAACCTTTGACCGTGTTCCTGAGAACCTCTAACCGCCCGCCTGCATTATACTTAGATGATGGTAATCATTACCATAATCCCCCTGGCAAAGATTGCGCCGATTGCCGAAAATCTCGTCCCTGTCGCCGCGCTGAAAAACAAATCGTCGTTCAAGCTGAAAGTGGAGATCTCGACCATTTTATCTTGCTCGCGTCAAATTTGACCCTTTGCGAATACAGACCGAGTTATTTGACACTTAAATTGACGAAGAGCATTGCAGAATTTAATTTCATAACTAGATCCACCACATGTTTAAAAAAATTTACAACGACCCCTAAAAAAACTATTTAATTTGTAAAATTCACTGCAAACTTACTTATTCGTACTTTTCAATCAATGCATTGCAGATCTCCGGGATATCTGATGCGAAAGCTTTGCGTTGCTGCAATTTTTCAAAGGGAAACGCTTAAAATATCAACAACGTGAACGAAATTGAAACGTACGATCCAATGGTACACGGCTGAAACTCTTCGTGAAATATGATAGGAAAAAGTAGACAGAAAGTTCTCGGACAAGTGGGTTCGCGTGATGTCTCGAGCTAGCAGAACTCGCGTAAACTAATGTCATCCATAGCGAACTCGCTCATCGAGGATAATTTCAAACATATAAGAACGAGAATGTTGCAAGAGAAAATTCCAGCCGAGAAGAAATGTATGCATTAGTGCGCGATTACGCTGGCAAAAATATCACGGGTAAAGACAGAAAATAAAATGAAACGCGTTGCGCGAACAGTGGGAGGAGGATGGAATGATCTGTGTGCAGATCCAGAAGATATTCCCTTATCCTTTCGTCGTTCGCATTTTATCCTTTTCTCCCAGGGGCAAAAGATTTCAATTGGAAGTCGCCGCGAGGAAGAACGCGGAGGAAAAAAGAACGAGATAAAACGTCGAGATAAGGTGTGTCATGTTTCACGGGAACGTCGAAAAGATATCGCGACGACGGAATCTGAAAGAAATTTGAAAAATGTTGCGGTTGTATCCCTACCGTACTAAACATACGGATGTGGACAAATGTTGATGTTGATCGTAGCTCGCGCGATAGTGTAGCTTCCGACACATTAAACATGATTACATACTGTATTTAATACTTTGACTGCCTAGACAGCAACCTAAAGAATTTCATAAACTGAAAGTAATTTGTTTAAAACACCGAGTACATTCTCGACTAGGGATGGGATCAAGTTCAATATGTACTCACGAATTCGAGTCAATCTCAATAACTAAGTTTCATTTTATGGGTTTCGATTCCTACTTAAAAGCAATAATAATTATTCAATATGATATAATAATAATCTATATATAATAATGATTATTATATAATTATTATATAATGATGTAATTATAATATCATTATTATATAATTATTATATAATTATATAATAATAATATATATAATAATGATTTTTCAAAATATTATTCATTGATTATATTTGAAAAGTATTTATTTTATATATATATATATATATATATATATAAAATAAATATGTATATATTTTAGATGTATATATTTATATGTATATATTTTATAAGTACTTCGATGTTGAAAGGAATCGATTCCTTCTGAAGTAGTACTACAATCTTGGAAATCAGAACTGTATAATAGGTTTTAAGCGATATTCATAAAAGTTTCGAATCTGTTCGACCAAAATTCGAATGTATTTGCAAGTATTATTTCCGTTTACCAAAGTACTCGTAAAAGGTTCGAAACTGTCTGGCATAGATTCGAGTATACTTAGGAGTACTATTTCCGTTTTTCGAAGTACTTATAGAGAGTTCGAATTCAGTCAATCAAAGTTCGAACCTGTTTGCAAGGTACTTTATCCCGCCCCTACTCTCGACCTTCTTATCTATAACCAACCAAACCTGGTACAGAAGATAGCCAATAAAAAAACTATGCCTTGACTATGTTCCTTTGTTGTAGTCTAGTAGTCTTTGAACAATTCTCAGCGAGAAGCAAAATGATTAATAATTTTATCAATTTTAGCGATTTTCACAGGTTTAATTTTGCATCTCGCTGAGAACGCTGACACCTGAAGAAAATGAAATAAAATTGATTGGAACGTTGTAAACGAAAACAACCCCTTAAAAAATGCCGAAACTCACCGTAGTTCGATTCTGTTTGATGTTACATTCCGGCAGCAGAAAGGCAAAAATGAATTTAATTAAATATGAGGATCACTGTAAACAGGTGATATACAAGAGGTCAATGAACTCACAGGTCTGCTCGATTTTATATGAAGTGAACAACGTATGGTCCTACTCTGTTTTTCTCTGGTGCGTCTGCTCACTTCGAGGAGACAATAAATTTGAGTTTAAATGAATTTAGTGTGTTTCCGTTTATTTGTTATCCCATTCCAATAGAAACTTACCGATAACAATTTACTTGCACTGACTTTATCGACAAATGTTTCTCTGTTTCAGGTGAGTAACTTAACAATAGCTTCTATTCATCTTGAATGTAAGTAAATAAGCTGTAGTCTAAAGAATTAATTCTCTATTCCCTAATAAAATCGAGCCATGTCCTCCATTTATCTTTAAGACTAGAATTTTATTAAAATATGTACGTTAATAATGAATTTCATTAAAAAATTATTAATGGAGACATTTTATAATTTTAACAATTACTATGAAAGAAAATATCCGGCACAAATACATTACGCAAATAGTTCTCAATTTGTTGTCTGTTTTGCAGAAGCTTTTTCGCCTAGAAGCTGTCAATGTGATACAACGTCCTTCTTTGCTCGCGTTTCTAATAAATTTGAGTTTAACTGAATTTAGTGTGTTTCCGTTTCTTTGTTATCCCATTCCAATAGATTCTTTTTCATAAAATGATACCGCGGGTAAATTGGATATCTGAAAATCGAAAATTTAATGTAGAAGCAATTTGTGGCATGTTTGCCTATCGCGAGTAACAGCGTTCAGCTGACGTGTTCTCCATATGTAGGGGGGTGCTTGATAGCCGACTTTGGCGTGGCTAACGGAGCGTGAAGGGATCGGGCGTGAAAAACGAGAAAACAGTGCTAAACGACATAAACGGGAACGAATAAAAATTGATGTACACCGCTAATCCGAAGTCACCGTAAGAGGCTTGCATATTTCTTCATGAATTTCGAGTTGCGGCGAAGTGGTTGCTACGGAGGGAGGGATCGTGTGTGGGGGTTGCTTTATCTCGGTGTTACCGCACCGTCTCTCCCTCATTTCACGCTAGCAAGCGACGTGGGTTTCCGTGCTTAAAACGAACGCCACGTCCCATTTAACGAGATTCGCCTTTCTGGTCGCTTTCTTCTCTCTTCGTATTTCGCCGATCTCGTTTCAGCCGGCAACCGCCGACGCCGACGTCAGTTTTTGCCGGGACCGTGTATCGACAAACAGTTGCGACGAATGCAAATATCGCGCCCGTGGTTTTCGACCGGTACCGATAACAAAAATGGAGGAACCCAGGAATATTCGACGATGCCCGGCGATCCACCCGCGCGGGATTAAAAAAGTCGAACGCGACGCTGACGAGTGCCTGTTGCCGTGGCTAAGAAAAACTGTTGCGAACTATACCGGGGAACGGTTGCCGATATTTTAGCATCGAGACGATGGAACATTCACGCCAGAAAATACATACGCTTGGGCTTTATTAAACGCGAAGATAATTTATTTAAAGCTTTATTCTAAAAGAATTCTCTCAAAGATCTGAATATTTCCTCGTAGTGTTGTGTACCTGAAAAATGACGTAGAGAAACTAGACGAGCTAACCTAACCACGTCGTGTAGTATGTAAAAACAATTGTAACGTGTTCGAAGCTGTTTTATATACTTCAACAAAGCTGCATAAATAATTACAATTTAATTATATGATATTTTTGTTTATATTAAGGTTTAACGTCGCATCAAAATCTAGGTCATTAGCGACGAACTGCTATTGTGTTTTTTATGTTATATATTGTTATTATATATGTTATATTTATGTTATTTATTGTGCTACTGTATTCAATAGTGTTTTTTATATGCTTTTCGGATAATTACATGATATTGTAGCAAGGCCTAACGTAAAAGTGAATAAAAATGGACCGCAATGTGTTTACGTAAAATTTTGTCAGTTTTCGCCGTCATTTTAGATCAAAAAAATGTACTACCTCCGTCGTATTGATTTTCTCAAATCCCATCGCGTTTCTATCACGCTCACACACGGCCACGCACGAAGAAAAAAAGCGGAGGGAAGAAAAGCAAGGGAAAAAGGCAGCGCCTCGGTTCCAAGGTTTCGCAAAGTTTTTCCCAGGACTTCGTCATTCTTCTCGGTTCGCGTCGTCAACCTTCCTCTCCGGATTCCTTCCTGAAAGGTCTTCGTTCCCGTTCGCCGTTCCTCGGCGTATCCTCAACCTTTTCTTCCATGTTCCGTGGTGCAGTCGCCAAAGACGCATGGTCTGCATTACAAGGAGCAATATTTTATAGTTTGCCGTCCCTGGCGCGGCCTAAAACATGCCTCCCCCTCCCTTTCCCCCCTCTATAAAATACGCTTTACGACTCGCAATTTCTAACTCGCGCGGAATGGCCGGGTCTGGTTACGTTCTCCGCCGTTTTCGTCTGAACGTCCGGCGACGTCCGTTCGTTTATCGTTCCTTTTCGCCGATCAAATCGGTGATCGGTAATGGCCACTGCTGCTCGATGGACGAACACTCCAACGAATTCCAGACACGCGAATGATGAGGTCAGCCGTCCACGCGATACGGTCGTTCCCCAAGTTTTTGACCGAGAGCATTTACAGATTTTTCTTTCTGCAACGCCGCGACGTTGCCCGTAAACTGCCGTTTTATTATCCGAATCGCGGCCCCCTGCCAATTTGCCGAGATTTAGGTGCTGCTGCCTCTGCTGCTTCTGATTCCCTCTCTCTCAGCCTGTATCCTCTTTGTTCACTTGCCAACGTAACCTATGGCTCGCGATGTATTTTTACATAACGAACCGCACTAGATATGTCCGGTCGTTTCCTATAGTGCTTCCTATAGAAGTCTGCACAGTGGGCCGGATCGAAAAATTTAGGGACATTCGACCAAAAAGTCGACTTTTCGAAATTGCAAACTAATGAATTTGTATTGCTTTGTAAGGATCTATGGACATCGAAAATGAAGAAATTAATAAAATTGAATAAATATTTTAGTTACAATGATCATTTAAAGTTGTGCGTTTTGAAAGTAGTCATCATCGTTTCGTACCATATTTTCTCTCAGTTTTTTTCGTATGATATAGAGCATCTCTTCCCAATAAGAAATCATATATTTTTTTTAGTAATAACTAATAATAATGTATTTTAAAAATATTGCTGAACGATACATGACAGATTAAAAAAATGTTTCATATTTGTCAAAGGATATCTTTTTTTCCCAAAACTTCCTAGGCTCTAACAAAGAGGAGTATTTGCGGTAAAACTTCCTTTAAATAACTGTGCAAGAATCATTTCCGACATCGTCCGACTAACAATAATATAGTTGTTCAAAGCGGATAATGTCGCGGCGAGTAAGAACTCTTAAGATTGTAAAAAATTGTTTCTTTTCTTAAGGGAAGCAACTGATTCAACAACCACATAAAAATTTATAAAAATAAATAACTAACAAATTAAACAAAAAATATATTCTAACACGTATTATTTGAAAGAGATCATTTTATAATATTTTTTAGTTCGAACCTCATTTCAATATCTCAAACGGTTCAAAAGTTATGGACCAATGTCCCTAAATTTTCCTGAATCTTCTTGTTATAAATATTTAGAATTTAAATTATGTACAGTACATACATTTCGTGTATGAGTCTGCAATAAATCAACAAAGACAATGTTATGAAAATGCGCATCTGTGTATTTGTTTATTTATTGAACCACCAATTCTTCCCGAACGTCTGAATTATGGGAGAGTTATACTACTGATTTCTGCAAAAATCTACGCCCATTTAACTTGTCCCTGAGAAGTTGAATTTTTGAAAAATTTTCGACCGTCTGGCTTGTCGCTGAGTTGTACTACTTTTTCCTGCTTTCTTTCGATATCATATTCGCCTAATACAAAATTCAATTTTCGAAAAGTTTCGTCCTTCTACTAAGAGGATATAACAGAGAAAGAGGTGACACCAAATTTTCCTTCCTCCTCTTTTACCATGATGTTCTTGTATTATGAAACTTAATTTGTCTATAAGTTTTCTCTATCCAAAATTTTTGAATATGTTAATCTAATTCTACAGCGCGGAGAAAAAGAGGACATTTTAACTGTTGTCATAAATATTCTCTACTTTAAACCAAAAAATTTATAATATTAAACGTGTATCATAGTGAGATCAGAAGACAACATTAGAAACGTCCTCTTTTTTAAATCCATCGATTTATACAAACTATTATAAATTCACCTTTGTATAAAACACTTTTGATTGTAAATTATGTAATTACTAATGATCTAGCTGTTAATGCGACCACATTAAAATGAACAATAAATAAATTTTTAAAAAAGAAGCTGTTAATACGACCACATTAAAATAAACAATAAATAAATTTAAAAAAAAAGGTCCCAAGACCTATCTTCATTCTCCATGATTTTTTAAGTTTGGTAGATATGAAATTGATATAATACCTCACACAATACTTAAATGTTTAGTAATTAGTTAGATACTGGCATATCTAATAATGTAAACAATATTTCAAATAATGGTACAGCAATTTTTAGTGACACCCCAGAGGCGCCACTCGAGTGCTAAAGGTTAAATTGCTGAACGTGTGTGCATCTGCAGCAAAATTATTACGAGTCAACGTTGTAGTCGACGAATATTGTTGACTGTTGAACCCGGTTTCGCACGGATTGTCTATCAATAGTGATTTTAACGAAGTCTCTGTGGAAGTTTCATGAGAGCTGGCTGCAAAAGAGCTCGGAGTGGTCAGCGAGTAAACTGAATTTTGTGTCACCCCTTTCGCTGTCACATTCGACTAATACAAAATTCAATTTTCGAGACGCAAAATTTTCGACCTTCGACTAGAAGTGATAGAGAAAGAGGTGCCACCAAATTTTCGTGTCATCTCTTTAACTATGATGTTCTCCTAATGCAAATCATAATTTTTGTCTAATTTGAAATCGAACTGTATAATAGATCTTTTCTCGACAGATCTTTTTAAATTGGCAACGAGCCACACACACGAGTGATATATTATGTCGAAAGAACACAAAAAAGATCGAAGTGTAGGTACTTATCGCCAAACGTTTCCGGTAACTTCGTTATTTATGTGAATTCGTCTGTAGAACTTTAGGAACATATTTTTGAAATGTTGTACCCCCGATATGTGCAGTAAATTTTATATTTTACATTTGTTACTCGAGAATTCCTTGTCTAAAGTTTGGCGGTAGTTCCTTGCTCCCTCTTGTCGGAAATTAAATAAAATAAAATTCATCCATGTATGTTGACGTTTACAGAGAAAATAGAATTGAAAGTTGCTTTTAAGCATCACCTTTATCAGTCATGTGCAGTAATAAAGTACAATATACTGAAAAATGTAGATAAAACATTCGCGAAAAATAAATCCGTAAAATAAAGATTTTCTACCTCAATTGCAACAAACTGGAGTGAAACAGAAATTTATTATACCTACTTCAATAGGTGTAACAAGTTGAGGGAAAGTATAAAAAAAAACATTTTTAATTACCCATTGCTGTCATAAGTTTATAAAACCCACTTTATAGGTCTCATAAACTTAACAAAGTTTATAAGTAAGGTCTAAAATTCAGTCTAAAATGCATGATAAAATCTAAACTTCCCCCCCCCCCCTCTGCTGTAATGTCTCCCTCACAGTTCACCACATCTTGTATGAATGCCAAAAATTCTCCACCCAGCGACTCAAATTTGGAATCAACCAGAACACTGCCCTCACATCCGAAAAGCATATAAAAACACTATTAAATACCTTACAGATATCGACCACCTTTAAACCTTAATATAAAAAAATCTAAACTTGATAAAGTCGACTGAGAATTCGGAGAAAATGATCATTACAATGATCATTATAATTTCGCGTTACACGAAGTTCCTAATGTAATTGTTTTATTTATCAGATCAGAAAGAAGAAAATTTTCATTTTCGGAAACGGTTCCCTTTTATTCGTCGAATCAGAACCAAGAGAATTTTCCTGATCATCCACAGCCAGGTTATTCGATTTCTCGACGGTTTACTGATTGTTAGTGTCGAAGACTGAACGAAGTATGCTGCACTTTCGACAGGAACACTGAGTTTCTGGAAAGTGTGCTCGTTCCTGCAGGCATATGCAAGCGAAACTTTCGGAGCCGTTCTTGTAAGTCGAAGTTTTGCTGCAGCATGTCGTTTTCCGATCGATTTTGTCCGACGTCCCTGGTCAGCACGGCCAATATTTCGTGGATTAAGTTCAGTTCAACTCCGTCGGTGTCCCAGAATCGTCCAAACCTCGCCGACAGAAGTCTTCTTCGCGATATTTTTAATCACACGACGCAGAAAAGTTTAGCGTTCGCGCACGGTCGCGTTGTCATCGGATAAGTCAGCGGCAAACTTGTTTGCGAAACGCGAACCCAAGAACATTAACGAGAATTTATTTGTCAGTGAAATAATCCAGGAACGGATTAAACTGTTAACGTTGCCGAGGCTCCGCTGTGTCGCACTTTGTAGATGCAAATTTAACAGATCTTTAGCGGCTCCCGTTAGTTCAATTGTAGTTAAAGTTGTTCTACATTATTCCCTAATCTCGTTTAATTTTTAAACAGCTTTGAGCGAACAAACTACAAACAGGATCGTGTGTTTTTAGTGGATTAACTTTTCTGGAAAACGCGAAGGGAAAACGTTTTGTTTTAAATATTGCTTTTTCATTGACGGACAATGCAATTGTAGAGTACAGCTTAATTACGCATTTGTTTTTTGCATTGAAATCTGATTAAACGATGCGTGCACACGCGCGAATACCCCGTCACGTAATTAATAAAGTAAACAGCGTAGATGTTGTATCGGTCCAATTACGGTATGAATTTCACTGTCCCGAGATCGGGACGGAAAAATACAAATCCCGTTGCATCTGGCCCAAACCTGATCCGATTCCCATAAAAACGAAATTGTCCGTGAAAAACTGAACCGCAACGACCGACCATTTTCGATGACTGGATTTCAATGCTTTTCTGGCCAATTACCAGACTACGGATTTTACGTATTCGTGACAGAAAGAAGTTCATGAAATATAAAATGGTGAAAAGAATAACTTCTAAAAATGATTGACTTCTGTGTCTTGTAACCAACAGTATTTATAATAGTTATAAATACTTGATGAAAAACTGCACTATGGTTCTCCCATGAAATACGTAGCGCCGATTAAATATTCAAGGCTGAACTGCAAACAGCCATGCATTTTGGCATGGAAATAAAGAATCACGAAACGTAGGATGTTTTGTTTCCGTTAATGAATTAGCCAACCGCAATTTTGTCCGCGAACATCGGTGTTCGTTGATTTTAGACTTGATAAATGGTATGCTCCCATGCATAGCCACAAAGAATGGCGTGTTACACTTTTTCACAACAAAACGTAACACATTTTGGTATTCTGTTGTGGACAATAACTCCATTTAGCCTCGGTTGCAAAAAATATCACGTTTTATAGATTTCTGCCGTAAAATTCACAGAGACAAACAATTTTTCCGCTGAAATGAACGCCCGGAATGAAATGAATACAAAGACAATACCCTGACAAACTTCGTTTAGAATATTTTTTATGATAGCCAATAGTTCTCTCGTAAAAAATTCGCATATATCATGATAGTAATCACACTAAAGAGAAATTGCATCCATTAATTTTTTCCCTAAGCTTGATTATCTGTCAACCTCCATTCCCCGCCTATTGTTCTGCTCACGTGCTTGACCGCGATCTGCATGGTTCAGCGGGTAGCATAATCGTGTTCCTTCCGATTGCTTTCGTCATCGCGGATGCAAACGTTCGCCGATCGACGCTCCGATTCTTAATACGTGATCTATCGTGGAATCTTACGGGCCGCGGAACGCGAGCAGCGACTCGAGCTAAGTTTGTGTATGCAGTTTTCGTTCGGGGGTAAAGTAGGTCGTCGGAATGCGCTGTCACGAAATTACTCTTGATCTTAATCCCTTCGCTTCTGGTCCGCCAATCATGAGACATCCGATTCGTGGCGAGGAAAATCTATTCACGCCGTGGACGAATTAGGGGTTTTTAGGTATGCGCAGAATTCGGACCGCTGCCGTAGCGTCCGATAAATTCGCTTAGAATTTTGCAACTGCTGGTGGCCACTTCGATTAACAATAGAACTACCGGACCAGTCAAAATGACTGGTGCGAATTTTCTTTGGTTAGAAATATTAAAAGTATAAACATGTTTCTTTGAGAAATTTTTTTGATGAACTTCTCTATTATAGTACATATTTAAATGTCATCTTTACGAAATTTAAATAAATGAAACATTGTCATTATTACAAGGCAATGTATGCTAACTGCGTTTAGTGCTCGGTAGTTCTAGTGTTAAGTGATTTGAATTCATCGGTGCGTTCGATTCGGTTCCTTCTACCCAGTCATAGCTTGCCACAATTAGTAATTCAGGCTTGATAAATTGTTTTCATCATTTTGGTTTATCTCCGGAGAAAAAAGATCGAAACTGTTGGATGCTACATTCCGACAGCAGAAAGGCAAAAATGAATTTAATTAAATATGAGGATCACTGTAAATAGGTGATACACAAGAGGTCAATGAACTCACAGGTTTGCTCGATTTTATATGAAGTGAACAACGTATGGTTCTGTTCTGTTTTTCTCTGGTACGTTTCCTCACTTCGAGTCTAGCTGTCAATGTAATACAACGTCCGTTTTTGCTCGCGTTTCTAATAAATTTCAGTTTAAATTAATTTAGTGTGTTTCCGTTTATTTGTTATCCCATTCCAATAAAAACTTACCGATAACAATTTACTTGCACTGACTGTATCGGTAAATGTTTTTCTGTTTCAGGCGAGTAACTTAACAATAGCTGCTATTCATCTCAAATGTAGTCTAAAGAATTAATTCTCTATTCCCTAATAAAATCGAGCTACGTCCTCCATTTATCTCTAAAACTAGAATTTTATTAAAATATGTACGTTAATAATGAATTTCAAACAAAAATTATTAAAGGAGACATTTTATAATTTCAACTATTACTATGAAAGAAAATATTCGGCACAAATACATTATACAAATAGTTCTCAATTTGTTGTCTGTTTTGCAGAGGCTCTTTGGCCTAGAGACTTGAAAAAGCAGCGAGTACAGTATATATGCAATAAGCGCTTCTTTGTTCCGAAGAGAAAAAATTAATTAGACCGTTCACTTTTAAGTAAACGGAGAAATTAGCAGTGAAAGGTTCTTAAACTTTTGCTTGTGCGGCAGCTTATGAACATAGCCGATGAAAATGGAGGAAAGAACGGCTTTAGATCACTCCGAGCACAGTTACTTGCTGAAGTAGGTAAAATAATTTTGAACGGTGTTTATCGGGGTATTGTGTCTCGTTGTAATCTTTATTGTGGGATTATTAATTTATTCTATCATCGGAAAAAGTAATTAAGTGACCAATGATAGGGGTCTATGAGCTTCTTCTTTGATACGGCGCTGTTAATATTAAAATTAGGACACGTTTAATCGAACACGATTCTTCTTTAGATATTTTGCTACGACGGCTGATTTTTAGGGATGTTGGCCTCAGATCCTGGTGGTCAAACTATAGAACCTCGTTACCGCTTAATTGTCATTCTTTCCACAAGCTTTAGACTTGGGGGAAATTCTCTGGGTGCTTTGGCCACCTTTGACCACTCTCTTCCTGGCCTCTTAGGTCACCTTCACCGCCTTGGTAACTACCCAAACCTTGCTGACCAACGCTAACCATGGATACCTTTGTGGTAGCAGCTCCTATACTCGCCTGTAAAGGGCCGCTGAACCGGTATACACCTTAACCCGACGCAACATCGATTTCTGTATACGCTACCTTGCTGAGAAATATTATGTGCTTTTCTAATCAAAAATACATGAAAGGTTGTTCGAACAATCTTGCAATTAAAGCTGGCACTCGAGTTTAAATGAAAATAGTAAGAGAAAGTAGTATAATAATAATAATAATTTGCTTTATTTCAGTCTTGCAACTAACAAGGAGAGTGCAAGGACTTTGTCACACCCATTTAGTTGAGACTCTATACTTATAGATCTCGATCTCCCATTTACGAATATAAACCATTATAGACGCTAACACTCAATAGTTTTCGAGATATTCATAAACAAAGTTCTTAAGTGGTATACAACGAGACTTCCACTCGGTGGGCTAGGGTTCGATTCTCGTTTGGTGAAAATTTTTTTTTCACATTTATTTATATTATTTACTCGCTGTGTAACATTGACTTGTCTATATAAGATTACACATTTATTACTAGTTGAAGAAGAAAAGAATTAATAAATTATAAATTTGCTTTGTAACATTAACTTGTTCGTAAGATATTACACATTTATTTATATACAAGTTCAAGAACAAACGAATTAATAAATTATAAATAAATTAGCCGAAATTAATTCGTTATATATCTCTAAAATAAATATTCGTTGTATACCTCTCAATAGCAAATTTAAGCAGTAATGTAAGAACTTTGTTTATGAATGTCTCAAAAACTATTGAGTGTTAGCGTCTATAATGGTATATATTCGTAAATGGGAGATCGAGATCTATAAGTATACAGAGTCTCGATTAAATCGGTGTGGCAATGTCCTTGCACTCTCCTTGTAAGAAATGTGACTTGGTTTACATTACCCTATCGGTACAAAACTATCTTATTTCCCACATTCGGTCCATACCTTCTTCACTCATTTCTATATCTCATGCATTCCTACCCTCTCCTACTCTTTTAGTATCCTAATTATCACTAACCCACTTAATTCCATACTTATTGAAATTATGTAGTTTAATAAAAAAAAGGTATAAAAAATACTTTGTCCAAATGTATAAATATCACAAAATATCTTTAGCTCTTTGTATTAATTTCTATGTTTTCTGAAGGGCAGTACTGTAATATTTTGTTGTGCAATTCGTTGGTGATTATTAGACGCCAAACTCAGCGAATTTTATGCGTTTGTGATAACAATTAGATATCCTATTTAAGCCAGTAGCTAAATTCAAAGAATTTGAGAACGTCGATGTATTAGTTTTAGGTTATTAAAATTATTAAAGAAATATAGATCCTTCTTCATTCCGTAACTTTGCATTTTTTTAGATTGGTACTCTAAGAGAAGGTAGTAATTCTATTTTACTTTTGGAGATTCGTTCGACACGTCTGTCCATGACTTACCGGTTCTATTTCCTCCATATGCTGAAAATACGAACTTGGCGAATTTCCAAATTTCTTGTTCTCGAAAATAGAGCTTCATATAAAAAAAAATATTGATTGCGTATTTTCGACGTATTTTTTTCACGTAGAATCATCCCCTACAAGGATTGTACCATCAATACTGAGACGCCATTATATTTTATCCGCAAAGTGTACGGTTCGGTATGAATATCGACGAGTTGACACGCGCGCCGCTCGTCATAAAAATCCGATGAACGTGGAAGCGAAGGGTGCCCGATAGAGAAAAGCGGTCGCCGGTGGAATCGGGGGCGAAAAGGGTTTTAAATCATTTCGCAGGGCCATCTTGCGCCGTCGTATTTTCTTTCCACTCAGTCCTCCTCCGCGAACAGTTTCTCGTTCTGAGCCAGTAGAGAGTGAATTGTTGAGAGGGGTTTAAGGTCGTTCATATATCTATCCCAGGCTATCGATAACGTTCCCATCAGGAAAATCTTACGTTAATAATGCTGCTCGATTTCAGAAAATTCATTTTCCCTACCGCGCCTTGTCGTGTCTCTGTGTCATATCGAGCGACCGGGAGGTGTTTTCCTATCTCGTCGTCAGAGCGACCGCGTTTTAATCACAATCATCGCCGCACAAAGAGAAATCATCCGGAATTATTTCCACTGGTGTTTGACAACAATCGTCCTGTGAAATCGATGTTTAATTTGAACGCGCTTTGCCAGCCAAGTTTATACGCGTGCGAATTCATTAATTTCCATAAATTTGATCGGTCGCTCGGAGCAGAAGGTAATCGCCGTTACATTTAAAATGCTTCCCGTAAGTCACGCACGAACAGAGCGTGAAAAAATATGTGAAGGATGCAACTCGTCGTTCGATTCGTCGATTCGAGTGGTACAGTGTTTTCTCGAATTAGGGAATATCATGCTAGAACTCGTCGAAAGTTCTGTAGGAATTAAGTCGTAACTAGAAATAACACGTCCGTAAACACAATAGTTTAACGTTTAATTCCAATTATCTTGAATGCAATTAATTAAATTGCCTCATTTAAATCTCCATCTGAGATCAAACACGTCTTTTCTATTCAATACGTCGAACCAGAATAATGAATAACGCGAACTATATTATATGAAGAACGACAAATAAATCAATAAGTAAAATAAATCGCGAAGATAACTTCTGCCTACAATTCTGTGTAAATTTTCTCAGATTCCTTTAAGTATATTAAAACTAAATAATCCAAATGTTTTGAAGAAATCAGAGAAACTGGAGATTTGCAATTATCGTACAATATGAGACATTTTTAATAAATTGAAGATTACGACACACAGGTTCGATCCTATGAAACTAACTAAGCTGTTTTATAAATTTATATAACTTTTTTTCGATGTTTCGGTCTATAATACATGTCACTATGTATTATGCCGGCATGTAGTAAGCAAATAGTTATAATAACAACTAATTAATTTGTCACGAAGTAAGCGCAATTATATATTCTTGAAAATGGTCTTAAACTTGACCGAAACGTCGAAAAAAAGTTGTATAAATTTGTAAAACAGTTTAGTTAGTTTCGTAGGATCGAACCTGCGCGCTGCAATCTTCAATTTATAAATATTTGAATGTTATTTTGGCGCGCTGGTACGATCATTCTTGACAATAGTTAAGCTATTTTGCAAATTTACATAAAATATTTCGACGTTTCGATCCACCATTTGGATTATTTTCAAGAAACTTATTTCATTGTAATTGCGTCTGTACGAATACGTTTCTAATTAATACATGGTTGTTAAGTCTTCAATTTATTTAAATTTTGGCGATCGTGAACAAAAAAAAAACAGTTATACAGACATTTCGTTCGGATTCGAATGCTTTTGTGTCTTCTCCGGTTGTGTTAATTATTGATAAAGGATACATAACATAAACAAACATTCAATCACGTTGTAAATGTATATGTAATATTATATATACATTATAATATAAATATTATATATTATAATAATATATAATATATAATATAATAATATATATATAACATTATATATACATATAGTATGTAATAGTGTTGTGCATGTGTGTATCCACAAATGCTATTCTTCTAAATGCTATCTCCAAAAGCAAGCGAGCTATTCAAGTGACTTGTTTATAAAGTCCCACCTTGTATATATTATTATAATTTTGAATATTGTAAAAACAGCTCCGATATTACTTCGAAAATATCTATGATCGCAGTGTCGATGGAGAATGTTGACGCGAGCTCAAAATTCGATCGATGATGTCTATTTGACGGGTTAAATTCAGCTCATTCCCAGTGTTTAAACTGGCTTGACCGTTCAAAACATGTACACGTCCACCTATCGCCGTATTTATAATTAGCGCACACTGTCAGGCAACTCCGAAACCGCGCAGAAGTTTAACTCACCTGGCGGACGTGTGGGAAACGTAACAGCAATTAGTCATTAACGGGAGTAATTTCTAAGGGTGACTTTACAGGCCACAAAATTTTCAATTGAATCGCGAGTTAGTTCTACTGAAAGCTGCAACTATCCTGCGGCGGTTGTTTTTCTTGTTATTTCAGCCTCCGCGTGGCGAAAACTGCGATATGTAACACGAGGCGGGAAGCCTCTGTAAATAAGGACCGGCGTAACTGGTTCGTATCGTACAAGTGCGAATAACTGTTCGCCTGGAGTTTTGCAAGAACATACTGCTAACGTTCATGATAATAGTGCACTAGAAATTCTTGTCACATATTAACGTTACCATATTGGCGAAATATTCAATGGAACAGCTTCGTCCCGACGAACTTTCCAAATCGCGTTTCCGAATCTGTAGAATATTATTGACATTATGTAATATAAAAATTTGAATAAGATAATTCTATTTAAATAATAATTCGAATTGTCTAGTTATAATAGCAGTGTGTAGTAGTGTCGGATGTGAGGTTGCCTACAATTTTATACAGTCAAAAAGTATGTAGTACTAAATATATATTGACATTTTTGAAAGTGAAAGCAACCTAATTTTGCATTAAAACGATAAATTTTTTGAAATGTCTAACGATGCAGTTTGTATACCATTGAAAACTGATTACCTTCTGCCTAAACTGTTAAAATAATAGTTCGAATTATCTAGTTATAATACRTAGTGTCGGATGTGAGGTCGCCTACAATTTTACACAGTCAAAAACTATGTAGTACTAAATATATATTGACATTTAGGAAAGTGAAAGCAACCTAATTTTGCATTAAAACGATAAATTTTTTGAAATGTCTAACGATGCAGTTTGTATACCATTGAAAACTGATTACCTTCTGCCTGAAACATTTTTGTTAGATTATCGGTAACATTACGGGGATTAAGTTTGAAATCACACTATATTTTCCATTGTCTCGTACTGTTTCGCTCGAGAAGCCGCCGCAGCAAAACAGTTTCTCCTTGTTTCGTAAATCAAGCTCGCGAAAGTTTCATATAAATAGGAAGGGGCACGGAATCGGTGTCCTTATTATTACCATAAAAGCGCGTCCTGCTATATTTCATCAAGCCGACTGGGGGTGCAGGAGTAATCGAGTTCTTTCCGAGAGTATGACGTTTCCTAACAATGGTGCTGGTCTTTACTACATCGTGGTAATTCCGCGCCTTATCGCGCGCCGCCTCTACCATCCCGAAAGAAAAATGTCTCTTTGTATCAGCCGTGCTCCGCAACTTTTTCGTTCTTTGTTTCTTAAGCGACTTCGTTGTTTGCCGGCGCTCTGCTACAAATGGCCTGGGTCCACCGTGTCGCCATCCAATCATAATTTCATTCGATGTTTAACCTTTTATATCTCCACAACAAATTTTCCGTTTGGCCCCCTTGATAACATACCTTTAAAATTCCATGTGAAACTTTTACTTGACAATTGACACGTCGGACACACATAGGCGGCAATAATCTGTTACCAGATTTAGAGATTCATTTTTATAATGGTATGTTTGAATAAACTGAATTTTATTAGAATTAATCTCTTCCACTGCAATAAATTGTAATTTTCCAGTTTTGATCTTATTTGTTAAATTATTTTGATTTTCTGGGAATTTCGCGAAGCTTATATTCGGTACACAATGTGTTAATTAATTGAATCACATTTTAAAAAATGATATTGCTTGTTATGAAAAATGTAACATAAAAACTACACGAGTTCAGACTGATTATTTAAAATCACGGAGATCACAAAAGAAGACATTACTAAATAGTGGTTTAATTAATTTTGTTGGAACATTGGAAATTATTTAGATTGTTGGATTCCTGGCTAGAGGAGTGGCTCAGATGTTTTGGCTGATGTGTGTACACTTTAAATAAGTTATCGGTATAAAAAGGTATTATGTAGAATAATTAAGAAGTTCTCACAGCCACGTTCACGTAATTTACAATAGCGTTGCACGGTAGACTATGCAGATTCGCGGATTTATTAATCGATACCGGTGGCCTGAAAACAGTATTTCGATTTGGCAGTTTTCCCACATTCGCGAAAACGAATTGAATAACAGAGGAGGTTGTTTCCTTTAATGACGGGAGTAGATAGATATTAGTTTGCTATTTTGCATTGTTCAGGAGAGAACCGTCGACATAGCCAAGTATGTCAACCGGTGTTTCATAGGAAGAACAATAGTCGCGGCAGGCGCAGTGTAAAGTGACGATATAACAGCTCACGGGGAACAAAAGCAGCGCAGGTATACTTGTTTAAAACGCTTATGTCGATCTCTCGATGGCAATGGCTGCTCCACTCTGTTTATGAACGTTCCATCACGTAACATCGTTATTTCTCTCTCATTTTACTCGAAATTCATACACGTTATTTAAACCAGAGATTGGAATATACAGTTGTCTTGATTCATGTTTTAAATAAAACTCATTATTACGTTCGAGAACTCTCACAATACCTGGTTTAAACCGATAAAGACTACTTATGTCCGTACGCATTCTTCATAAACTGCGATTAAATAAAATTTCGTTTATTTCCCGAAATCACAAATAAGTTCGTTGTTGCTAAAGCATTCTTCACCGTTCTGTTTTATGCACATTATAAATTTCATTATTTTACTGATAAACCTATGGATTTCTAAAATTATTATAATTAATATTCTTATTGAATGTGTACAAATTAATTCATAGCGTTCATGATTAATCATTTGTACCTTGCCGTTGAGTTCAAATTTGTCAACCACTGTATTAAAGATTAATTAATGTGTAGGATGAATTGAATTCATTGAAAGTGATGGAAATTACGTTGGAGATTAGAATCCATTTGAAGTGGTCGTTAATAGTCAAGTAAAGAATCAATTCTGGTGTATGTTGTCAACGAAAAATAATTAGATGAAATAAACAATTACACGCCAAACTTGACGATATATCTCAAACACAAAACGAAAATCGTCTGCAATCGTTAATTGATGTGTAGGATGAATTGAATTCATTGAAAGTGATGGAAATTACGTTGGAGATTAGAATTCATTTGAAGTGTTCGTAAATAGTCAAGTGAAGAATCAATTCTGGTGTATGTTGTCAACGAAAAATAATTAGATGAAATAAGCATTACACGGCAAACTTAACGATATATCTCGAACACAAAACGAAAATCCTCTGTAGTCGTTAAATAATGTGTAGGATGAATTGAATTCATTGAAAGTGATGGAAATTACATTGGAGATTAGAATCCATTTGAAGTGTTCGTAAATAGTCAAGTAAAGAATCAATTCTGGTGTATGTTGTCAACGAAAAATAATTAGATGAAATATACATTACACGGCAAACTTAACGATATATCTCGAACACAAAACGGAAATCCTCTGTAGTCGTTAAATGATGTGTAGGATGAATTGAATTCATTGAAAGTGATGGAAATTACGTTGGAGATTAGAATTCATTTGAAGTGTTCGTAAATAGTCAAGTAAAGAATCAATTCTGGTGTATGTTGTCAACGAAAAATAATTAGATGAAATAAACATTACACGGCAAACTTAACGATATATCTCGAACACAAAACGAAAATCGTCTGCAATCGTTAATTGATGTGTAGGATGAATTGAATTCATTGAAAGTGATGGAAATACGTTGGAGATTAGAATTCATTTGAAGTGTTCGTAAATAGTCAAGTAAAGAATCAATTCTGGTGTATGTTGTCAACGAAAAATAATTAGATGAAATAAACAATTACACGCCAAACTTGACGATATATCTCGAACACGAAACGAAAATCCTCTGTAATCGTTTTCGTATTTATTCACGCGATTGCGAACATAGGAATGGGTAGAGCTAACGGGAATATTTATTTGCGCTTCCGCGTGCTCTCTCGAGAAATAGCCACTCATTTCTTTGAAAAAGAAGGCAAAAAGTCTGAAAGCACGCCAGGCGGAATGGTATTCGAGAACCATGTTGTTTCGTTCCCTAATAGATTTTGCCGGAACAGTTATTAGGAATTTTCCGAACACGGGAAAACAGCTGGGAAACGCTCGCGGGGGAAAGCCAACGAAAAGTTTACTCGTTATATCTTTTTTCAGTCGGAGTCTCGCCGAATAGTTACTCGCCGCAATTTGGCAAAAAATATGAGTTTCCATCGTCGCTGGAGGCCGGGCGAAAATTTTTTCTTTTTTTTTTCATTTTTTTTTCGCCACTGCGAATTGTCGGCAATCCGAGTGGCTGGACCGACGACCGCGAAACGAACACTGTTAGATAATGGACTTTTAAAGCCCACACGAAACCGAAAATACGGGGGACGCGTTCGTTAGTATGCCTGTAAAAGGCTTTTGTGTCTGGTGCTTTTCGCGCTCCGAATTATCGCACGATTATTCCTCCTCGATGAATGCCGATTGTTTTCTTCGATATAACGTTAATTGTCGCGCTGCGATAATTGCGCGACTCGAACGATCTCAAATTGCCATCGCTTGGATGAAGGCAGAACTTTCGATCGCGATCTTTCGAGAACCGTTCAAATTCGTCTTTTCAACCGCAGTCGCACAATGGCGAACTCGAAATATGAAAATTCAAGAATTCAAAATTTATTATTATTATTATTATTATTATTTATTATGAACGGGCCGAGGTCCATTTATACAAATGTTTACAATATAAGACTTAACATAAATTACTATGAAAGGACATGCATAAAAAAAACTGTTGGTATAGAGGTATTGACATTATAAGTTAATCATGCGTAATTTTTTTTTGAAAGTGTGAAACGACCCATTCAAATAACCAATACTATTATATAGAGTGTTGGAGTTCGCAATAATTCGATGTATAGGATTTATTAATCCATATGTGGATTTGCATTTAAGTGCTTGAAAACCTGCTCGAAATCTCAAAGCACGTTCAAGTGCATAAAACTTGATTTGCATAAGGAGAGAGAGAGAGAGAGACAATCTATATGGTTATTAATTAAGTTAAAAATAAAGCTCTGGTCGGATACTCTTCTTCGAGCAGACAATGTTTCCAGGTTGACTATGTTTGATATTGTGGAGTCATCATGATCAAAGATTGACATAGGATTATTAATCTTATAAGAACAAAACCTAAGAAATTTATGCTGTATTCTCTCTAGCATGATTTCGTATTTTAAGCTATTCGGAGACCAAATAACTGAAGCATATTCTAACTGGGGACGGACAAGGGTAATATATAGCAACCTAAGTGCATGGATTGAATGAAAATCTGTGGATATAATATGTTCTTGTAGTCAATGACCGTGAACTGTGATTCTACAACACTGGCACTGCAATGATCCACGGGCGAAAAACAGGGATTAAAAACTATATGCAGCGAATAGTTAGATTTTTCAATCCCGCTAATGAAGTCCGTCGCTTCAATGGCGCAGAATTAACGATTATAAACGAGCATTCACGACTCGAAAAAAATTCGTTCGTTTAATAGAAGTTCGGAGATATTAGTCCGCCGCGAAACTTTCGGGCCGGTTGATAAAAGGCTGATTCGTTCGCCGGGGATCATTGAAAATAATTTCAAGAAAGAACTGCGCTGTAAGCGAAGATATTTCCATTGTTAGGATGGTTTCGACGATCTAGACCAGCGGCGCGGTTCGGGTCAGCCGACGATTTCGAGTTTCCGGTGGCTGCGGTAGTCCACGGATCCAATGCTACATGGATGGGACCGTGGGAATCGGTTCGTTCGACTTAACTTTTATCATCCTGGCTGATCGGACGCGCGTACTAACCGGTCGCATTTCTCTAAGGCAACCGAATAAGGATTCTCAAATTCTAATGGCATCTAAAGCGAAATGACGCGGGCGCTGGCTACGTTTTCTTCCCTGGTAATTATCGATCGACTAATCCTGATAATTCGTTCTTAGAAAGAACCTTGTCACTGGCATTCTTGGCAAATTGAAAATGTCCGGCCTGTTGTAAACGCTTCAATTAGAGAAAAAATCTATAAGGGTAATTTGTTCGGAAAACTTTGTAACCTCTGTGAAAAAAATAATTTCAGAATGTTAAATTTGCTTTATTATTGAAAATTCTGTGTATGTGTTTTTTATTTGTGGCCGTTGCGAAATAAATCAAACAAAAAGTAATTTCAGAATGTTATATTTGTTTTTTTATTGAAAATTCTGTGTATTATTATATGTGTAGTATTATAATTTTAATTGTAAATATTTTTCAAAATACACAGAATTTTCAATAATAAACCAAATATAATACTCTGAAATTATTTTTTGTTCCATTTATTTTGCAACGGCCACATAGAAAATACATGCAATTTCTACGTAAAAAATAAAAATAACTTATAAATAATAGATTTTACGCTGAAATTGAGGTGAAAAAAAAAGAAAATATCGATAACGAGAGTCGAACCAACAACCTACCGATTACTAGTATTTCTCGGTACGCCCTCAGCTACTCAACTTCTTGTTAGCTCTTAACACGAACTCCTCAATATTTCTTAGGAAGGTGTGAACCGATTTTCGAATGCAATTTTTTCGGAAAATCTAGAGAAACGCGCGCTAATGCTTTACTGAATTTCAAATACTGCAAGTTTCAGAAAAATCCGTGACCCATCAACCGTGGCTTCCCCTTGTACGATGTTTTCGACAGTGGGTCTCGACCGGTCACTAGTAGCACAAAATATTGTATACACATTCATATAATATTAAAAAGCGATTCAATCTTTTATAAGATTCAAATGTGCATACAATATTTATTTTATATTAAGTAACAAATTTTTTTAAACAGGCAGAAAACATGTATTTTATGCGAGAAAAATATTTTTTCGAACTTTTTCTTCTTTTCAATTGAATGTCATTTAAATATTGAATTTAAATTTTTCAAATATTGATTTCACATTTTTTTTGTAATATTTACTATATATTTTTTAAATATCTAGTTTATATTCTCTGAATATTTAGCTTATATTTTCTAAACATTCAATTCACATTTCTTAAACATGTATGCAATACTTAGATACAATATTTATCTCATATGAAAAAGTGTGGCTTAAAAAATATTTTTCCAATATTTCCAAAAGATATTTATCCAATATTTTGTGCTACTAGGGATCATTAGTCACCTACCTCACCGTTCAAGGGACTACTATTTAAGTTCGCGCAAAATCTCGCTCTTTCGAATTCCTGTCTATTCTCGAGTTGTCAGACTTCCAACGAATTCTACATTGTAACGCACTTCTTGTATTTTGTGACCGTAGTTATAGTTGAGTTTTTATTAATAAACTAGTGTTTAGTTTATCATAAATCGACAACGTTAATTAATCCCTCATTCCGGAATACAACACATTTAATATTACTGGACGAATTTTTCTAGCCCAAAATCAAACCCGATAACAAAGTCAACAAACACTTTCAGTCGTTTGCATCGAGCGTTTAGATAGAAATAACTGATTGTAGACTTTTGTGCATACAAAGGTGTCGCGCGTTTACGTTTAGAGGGGCAACAAATTATGTGTAATAGAATTTAGATGCCATCTAAAGGAAGCGCTTCGAAGCTATCAGGATCGGTAACGTTTTATCGACGAAATTTAATATTTTTATCCTTTGCGCGGTGACGAGCGTAAATCGAGATCAATTTCCACAATCTTCCGCGATCAAAGGAGCCTATGATAAAAAGGATCTCGGGTTGAAAGGATTTTACTGTGCGACCATTAAAATATCTTATTTCGCAGCCGCTCGGACAGCTTTCAGAGTAGAATAGTTTGTTTGACGCAAGTAATGAGATGTATGGGCGAATTTCGCACATTTCCTGCTGGTAAACCGATTTTGTCATCGTTCGAACGACGCGACGGAGAGCCTCGGATTTAATATACATCGGAACTTTATCTTTCGTAGTTGCACTTTGAAACTCAATCTTTTAAGTATACACACTGAAACCTAATCTTTTAAGTATACACACTGAAACCTAATCTCTTAAGGCTACACACTGAAACCCGATCGCGCCTCGGCGGCCATAATTAATCTCTCAGTAGAAATGAAAGATGATGAATTGAACGGTTCCGCCAAAGACTGTATCATCCATTTGATGTTGCCACGCACCGGAGATTCAATTCCGTCGGGATCATCCGGCTATTCTTCAGTTACTCACGCTTTAAATCCTGGCATTAATTAAAAACATGGAAATACACGTCGCAACAATTCGTGTGCTCGTTAATTCCACTATTTTCTTTTGCTCCTCTCCCTTCGCTTTATCATTCTTTCAAACGTTTCCTGATGCAATTGCCTTTGACCGTTTTTACGCGACTGAGATATAGTTTTGCAGATGAAAGCAAATTTTGCTGCGAGAAGTAATTGTCAAGCGGTTTCGCGTCTTGCACAGGTAACGTACAATGAGTGCGAAAGATTCGACGAATTCGCAGCAAAATGAAGCGGTATCTTCAAATGCAAAACTTCGAAGTATTTTCAACCTTTTGCAGTCTGAGTTATTTTAACTTTTAATTGAGAAACATTTTAACTGTTTTAATTCGTTGAGAAATTGAGAATCCTCTGAGAAATTTCAAGAACAGTTAACGAGACCGGGGAATCGTTCTTTAAAAAATATTTCTATTCTCCGACGAAAGATATAACCAGAGTTCTGAAAGTTTATTGCTCGCTCGCGTCTAACTTGCTTGAAATTTACTGATTATATTGATGAAATTTTCTGTTTCAGGTGAGTAACTTATCGACATCTGCTATTCGCGAAAATCAAGTATGACATCGAATGTAAGTAGAAACGTTTTGTAAGCTACTCGAAACGAGGCACAGTGGTCTAAATTATGTTTCTAACGCGAAAAAGTGTGAAAAATTACTTTTATATATATATATATATATATATATATATATTATATATTTTTATATT
>JAQQRY010013634.1:3873-15111 GCA_028455595.1 Lasioglossum vierecki | reverse complement strand
GTTTATTCTAATTTTTTTTAATAAAGAGTTTTTTATGATTATTTGTTTTGCAATTTGTTGTCAACTGTATACTGTACAACTTTTGTGGTAAATATTTTTAAATTATATGGTTAAATATAATTATATCTACTATAATGCATAATTATTTACTTCAACCAAATCGCGATTACGAATGCATTTCTCTAACAAAAATTAAATAATATCGAGTCTTGCAATTTATCGCAGAAAAAAAATTATATAGCAATATACTACAACATCTTGTTGATACGGAACAGTCAAAATTACACGATGTTTTGAACGTTTTTTTTGTTGTAAATTGCATTTTAAGGAAAAAACGTAATTCCTAAATTGTCAGTTAAAATTATGCATACCTCTGGTCAAATTCTCCATACGTAAGTTGTAAGAAACAGTTTAAAACAAAAACGAACCCAAAAGAGCAATTAGGGCACGAGTAATCTAACTTTTTAGTATTTATACTACAATAAATTCTTGGCTGTTACTGATCCCGTATTGAATTTCTTGGATACTACTTTTCATTACATATACATTCCGTACTTACTGACTGATGATTTTGTAGGATAATTAGATTAGAATGGAACCATGATTATTTTGATTTTTGTCCATTGCATGCCGCACTGTGTGCTGTGGCAAATGTGGCCACTTTCCAATGAGCTAGAGACTTGAAACTTTAAACATAACTCAGAACTGGATCACAATGCAATATTCAAAAATTTTTTTAAATATCTGTGCGTTTAGGAGATAAAAAATCTCAGGGAATCGAACCCGGGCCTTACTAAATGCGCTCGGTAGTAAAGACTAAAAAGTAGAAAATAAAAAAATATATAAAAAAACTTTTTTAAAACCACGCTTGTATTAGAATGCACTAAAAAGGAGAAAATAAGGTATTTTTAGGTATTAGTGACGATAAATAAATGCGTGGAGCTCCAAACTATATTAAGGTAATCTTCGTGGGCGCTCCACGCTTTTATTTACAGACTAATATCTAAAAATATTATTTTCTCCTTTTTAGTGCATTCTAATACAAGCGTGGTTTTAAAAAAGATTTTTTATATATTTTTTCTTGTAACACATACGCGCCACCCAATTTTATTCAACATACCCTGTTCGCGTAACTCTCGCGTAAAAAATAAATTATTTTCCGCCCCGATTTTTATTACGCGAACAACACATTCTGCACAATATGGATCGGTCAATTCATTATCTCGATGTACAGTTTCAAATAACAGATTGCAGATAACAAATTTTGCGTACAGTTTGTCGAAAAAGTATTAAGACACTATATTCCGATTCTCGGAAATCTCCATGACACTTTGTATAAAAGTAGAGATTATTATTGTATAAATGTAGAGATAGGGAACTGAAAACCCATTGGTCTTAAAAAAACCCTGCGAATTCGAACGTCTCCAAAAAATTAAAATAACCACTGATTTGAAGATTGAAGCCTTCTGTTTAGAACGACTTCTTAAAAATTAATACACGACTTTTTTTACTGTCTTGTAGAACAGAAATGAGGAATATTTTCTATAAACTGCGGACTCTGTGGATTTATGACAAAAATGGGTAAGATGCGAAACTGTAAAAACATTACAGGAAGTTGGAACTAGTGTTTATACTGTTTTCGATTTATTGAATCTACTCCGAAAGAAAAGCAGTTTTTATTTTGTTCCAATTTGTTGTAATTGAGGTAGACATTTGCTGTAAATTTAGTAGCACACCTCTAATTCAAAAAAATCGGTCCTTTGGAGTACGACATTTTTAGGACACCCTGTATAACCACAGTCTACATCGATAGAGTGATTGACAAGTACTCTCTCTCTCGTTCTCTCTCAACGATTCCAAACAATTGGAAACACGTTCTAACTAGCGGTAACGCTGAATACGGATGGTAATAACGGCCGATTATATGCGAACAATTCTTGTTCCCGTCTCGTGGCCTCGTTTTAATTTATGAGTATATGCATCGCCGAGAACATGTTCAGTTAAAACAGTTGGGAAAGTGTTATACTAGCCTGTGGAGAACATTATGACATCACTGTGAAAAAAGTTAGTTAAGAGGAGCCTTAAGAGCACTACAAAGTTGCTTATGGCTTTTTTTAATGAGGCTTGCAGTCGCTTTCAAGAAGAACATGTGAAGCATAATAAAACTGGAATATGCGCTATAATGTGCAGCCTTTCCTATGCGTGTAGCTCTGCTTTAGTGTCACCTAGGAAAACCAATATTTATTTATGCACAGACATAAACATGTGGATAATTTTAGAAACATCGCCTTGCACATTAAAAAATAAAAGTCTTTTCATGTGATTGACATGTTCTAAAAAGAAAAATCACTTGATCTTTAACCACCACTTAAAAAATTGCAAAATTTTTCTTTATCGATTGCACACATCTTCAAAGTATGAAATCCTGATCTGAATTTGTATTGTCATCAATTAAATAATAAATTATGTTAATTGTTGTAGTCTATCCGTCAAAAATTATTGTTGTTCGAATTAATAGATTTAGTTTTTGTACACGTTCTTGTTCTTTAGCAGTAAAATTGTTCTTGCCAAAATAAATGAATTTGAATATTCGTAACTATACACTGACTCCCACTGATATTCGGACATTCTTAAAGAGACGATAACTTTTCCGATATTGTACTACATGACTTGAACTTTCTTCGGAAGCTAGTGCAATTAATAGTGTGCTATAGGATGTGAAATGAAATTTTGTCAAAAATTGCAATTGATCGGAATTATTGAAAAAATACTAAAATTGCATTTTCAACTTTTTTATGTGGACCTATATTGAAAATTTAAAAACTACGTTTTGTAGATCTGGGTCAGTTATATGCTCTGTGAAAGTTCCATCGAAATCGGTTGATGCGGAAACGACAGGCATTGAAAGATGTAAGAATCCTTAGATTTACTGCAATTATAGGACAAAAATCTTGAAAATCTGCAATTTTTACCATCTTCAAACGCAAACGTCGCCCGATTTTGACGAAATTTTTATAATATTTTTAATTGACACAGATCTGCAAAACATAGTTTTTAAATTTTCAATATAGGCCCACATAAAAAAGTTGTAAAATGCAACTTTTAGTATTTTTTCTGCAATTCAATACAAAAATTTTTTACATCCTGTAGCAAATTAATAGCTCTAGTTTTACGAAAAAATTAAAATTGTATAGTACAATATTAAAAAAGTTATAGTTTTTCTCAAGAAAACTCAAGTTTCTGATCCTCCTAAATTTCATCGTGAAATCACGAAGGCGGTTAATAGACGCGGTATAATTAAAATAGAAAGTAATATCCATCCAACGAATTGTAAAGTAGGAAACAATGTCAGATAGATTAAGCGGCGAATTAATATTCGGTATTAAATGTGCAATTAATTTCATAATTAATTTAATTGCTTCTCCGTTTGAAGATTACATTATCCAAGTTCATTTTTCGCGACAAAATACCAGGGAGTATGATTATTTAGGGCTGTTCGTTCCGTAATTTAAATGTTTCTGTCCTGTTTATCTGTACTGTTGTAGGCATTTCGAGACATTTATCCAGGTTTTGAACAGTATAATGATTAACTGAGAAGGGGAAATACACTTTCAGCAGTTTCTATAGCGCGCGAGCGCAGGGGAAATGAATTTTTAAATTAAACGGATCTGCCGTAATTACCCGCGCAATTAAATCCTTTCGAAAACGCGAAACCTGTTTTGTTTTATTCGTTTGTATCCGTATTTCGCGAAAAGGGATTCTCTAAAATTAATAATCCGTAGCAATTAATTTCGTACTAAATGAATGTCAGGGAAATACTAACACAGTCAAGAATGTTTTGCCGTTTAAATGGGGACCGGCTTTGCCTTCCGATTCGTGTTCTGTTGGTAGATTTAGGCGGCAGTGTTTAACTGAATAAGTTGGTTTTAATTAGCTACTTAATGAACGAACGTTATACGATACGCCTCACAAAATTGAAGTCAAATTCTTTAATTCTTAGACGAACTTGTCTTATCGTTTCTTTATTCCAGTACAGATATTCAGAAAAAAAATAATTTTTCATATTTAATACACTAAATTTTCTGTTCTCGAGAAATTGATGATATTTCAAAGCTTCAAGCTTCTATTTTCACAAACTACACTGTCCAACATATTTCAACTTTTTTCATGTCTTCATATAATTGTTGGGTGTATCTCACATAGAGTTTCTTGCACTGATTCCGAGTCTGTCGTTATTTTTTCTCCTACAGGCACAGTTTTCGAGAAACAGGACTTTGAAAAAAAACGTATTTTTCAACTTTAAACAAATATTGTGATGTTATTATAATAGATATTGCATTCTTCTTTGCAGCAAAAAATTCTGTAGACATTCCCGACTACAATGATATTCAATATTAGTACATTATGATTGTTTAAACGTGTTTATAAAAGTCTGCTCTGTGTAGTTTGGTTTTCCGCGCTGAACCCTTATTTTTTTATACAAATTGAAAAATATCCTCAAAAATGTGTGCAAAAGTAGTGTCTCTCCGTTTTAATAATTGTATAAACATGTTTAAACATTCATAATGTATTAATATTGGATATCACTGTATTCGAGAAGGTCTAAAGAATTTATTGCTGCAAAGAACAATACACTATCTTTTATAATAACATCACAATATTTGTTTAAAATTGAAAAATATATTTTCTTTTTCAAATTAAGCTTCTTAAAAACGGTACATCTAGGGGAAAAATTAAAGGCAGCTTCGAAACCAGCGGAAAAAACTCTATAAGGATCATCCAACAGTAATTGTTGAACAAATTTGGTGTTGGACACTGTAAATCGAATCGGAAACTTTCTTCCAGCTGTTCTATTAATTGGAACCTTTTTTCCATGTAACATTTTGTTTATTGTCTCGTTTTTTGGCATAATAAATGGAATCTTATGTTATTTTGTTGGTTTTCATTCTTCAATAAGCCCCTTTTCATTTCCCATCGGTTTTAACTCGATAAAGTAATATTTCATACTTATAAATTGTGAATGTTTTCTCTAAAATCCGTATCAATGCGTCCGGTCGAAAACATTCTACCACGGGTGGTATAAAAGCTTTTACGGATCTCTTTACAAAATGTAGGAAAATAAAAATTCAAAATGCTGACACAGTTCTGTCGACAAAAGACTTTGGGAGTTTTACCAACAGAGAAATGTTAATGTTCTTACTGCCTAGACATTACTTCATATGACTAACATTTATTTTTTACGTAATTACGTTATGAATTTTGTCCAGCTAATTAGCATTGATCGCAACACGTGACTGATGTTGCGCCAGTTCCTTATTCCTGATATAAGGTCCACCATGAAGACATCACAACACCGAATTCATTCCTCATTTTCGTTCCATAAAATAGTGAAAGAAAATGGTTAATCAATTTTGTAAATGGTCGTTGCAACGGGAAGGATTCAATCTTTAAATCTGGTGATAGATTCGCAGTGTAAAGTATAAAAACTAGTTGGTACAGTAAAACAGAAACTTTGTTACAATCTATGGATGAACTTCCGAAAAGCCCATACCTACGATTTTTTTTATACTTTCGATTCTTACGTATTTTGATGTGATGATTACGAACATGACAGAGAAAATTGGCGCAAATGTTATTAACTATAAAAATATTCGTAATTGGCACGTCAAAGTACGTAAGAATCCAGAGTATAAAAAAATCGGAAGTATGGGCTTTTCGGAAGTACACCTCTATCTATAAATTTTATAGATTTTGATGAAATTTTCAAAGCGAGTTTAGTGACATTTTTCGCGTTATGAAAAACTTTTTTAACCCTTCACCGTCCAGGAAAGAGTCGATTCAATATTTTTACCTCAGTTTGGAGTTCTTACCTTATCTAATTCCTTGAAATGAAATAATGCCTCGTTCCAGACGCTCGAGAATCTCCCAACAGCCTTTACGAGCCGGTATGAAGATTCACCTCTCTCTTTGCGTTAAATAGCACCGGGCAATCCCGTTAAATAAGCACCCTTCCAACTAATTCCGCAATTAATAAACACTGAATGGGATTTTACGGGGCGGGTAATAGCGGCCGTGATCCCGGGGGTTAATCGCGAAATGTTCAAAATTACTTTTCACACCCTTTCATAGCGACCCTCGGCTAAACGGTCGCCTTAAGTCGCTGGGTAATGACCCCAACAGACTGTAATTACGTTCTACGTCATCGGATACGTACATCCGGCTTGGTTATTAAACACAATGTGTTACGCGGACTCCCGGAGAGGAGAGAGGATCGGTCTCTTTTATTTCGGGTAAGATATGACAAAGCGGCCGCGGTTAATAAGCTCCGGATTTTTTATCTTTCTTGGTGGAAACCGTTTAAGCGTTGCCAACAGAGTCTATATAGTGTGTTCTATGTATTAGGTAATTTCATAAGCTCTTTCCTAAGTACAGTTATATTTTCTTCAAAATATTTTATTATAATGTCGTTTGAAAAAAAAAATTAAAACGAGAAAATAATACTTTTAGATATTAGTGACTATAAATAAAAGCGTGGAGCGCTAAACTATATTAACATAATCTTCGTGGCCGCTCCACGCTTTTATTTATAGTCACTAATATCTAAAAATATTATTTTCTCTTTTTTAGTACATTCTAATATAAGATTTTACGTATTTCGATCGACAAATTGTTTAAACTAAACTTTATGATATTGGCGCACTGGTTCGATCACTTTTAAAAATATAGCAAATTTGCAAAATGTTACATGAAATTTAATTTTCAACGTTTCGGTCTCAAATCCAGACCATTTTCAAGAATATATAAATTTCTGTATTGCGTCTGTAAGAATTTATAAATTATGTTATGTATTTTTGAAAAAATAATTTTCTCAAGTGAGATTTCTTTGAAATTCCAAAGCAATAGTCTATTGCTGTATAAGGTTAAAAGTTTCATATTTGGCGCCATAATGGATTTGCCGATTACAGAGTTTCTCTCTCTTTGTGTCCTTTGATTCGTTTCACTTTAAAACCATTTCACCTGTTACTCAGTCCACTTGTCACCAGCATGGATTCAACATGTTTCACATAACCTCAAATAATTTCAATAAAATTTTTTTGATATAAGCAAGTAAGTTTTTGGAATTTCAAAGAAATCTCACTTGAGAAAATTATTTTTTCAAAAATACATAACATAATTGATAAATTCTTACAGACGCAATACAGAAATTTATATATTCTTGAAAATTCTGAAGTTTAATTCTAATATAATCGTCGTTTTTAACCCTTAGCACTCGAGTGGTGACTCTGAGTCACCGCTGAAAGTTGCTGTATTATAATTCAAAATATCATTTACATTATTAAATATGTTGGGATCTAATCAATTATTAAACATTTCAATATTGTATGAGGTATTCTATTAATTTCATATCCACAAAATAAAAACAAATCACATAAAATGGAATTATTCTAGGTAGGAAGACATGTTTAATTTTCCAAGTCAAATAGCTCCGAGTGCAGAGGATTAAAAAGTTTTTTTTATATATTTTTTTATTTTCTACTTTTTAGTCTTTACTACCGCAGCGTATTTAGTAAGGCATAGGTTCGATTCCCGCTGAGATATTCTGCTGAAATTTTTTATCTCTTAAAAGCAGTCTTTTTTTAAAAAAATTATATTATATTGTCATCCAGTTCTAAGCTATATTTAAAATTCGATTGCAAGATTTGACGCTTGCAACAACAACGACAATGACGATGTGGTAAAAATGGTACAACCATAAATCAGGACTCATTTTAAAGCTTGCAACCTCTACTTTCTCCGAGTGTTAAATTTTTTTTATGATATCTTTGCACGATAAAGCAAGTCACGAACTGAGGATACTTTTGAAAAAGCGGAGTTGTACTCAAGAAATATGGCACAAGTTCGTGGAATACGTCTTTATTCTTTATCCGAGGTGTTTCTCAATACACGTCTCTAGGGTTTCTTAACCTCCTGCTTCTAGGGACTTTTCGAAGTCCTCTTTGCAGGACGTAGCCGTGTTTTTCCAACTAACCTAATTGGACAGTCGAAAAAATTGCTACCAATCAGGTAATTGGCACTTCCCGTACACCCCTACCATCCCTTACGCACGGGACGCGCTTTTTAGGGGGGTTTATGATACCAGCTTTAGCTATTGAGGCCAGCAACGGAAGATTCTAAAGGACATATGTCGTACATTCTCTACAACATCTAAATTGTATTTTGCTAAAAATGACTTAATCAAAAATAGCTTTAGCATGGCTAGTCTCGTAAACCGTTCCGGCCATTTTGCACGCCAAATGTTTCCATGTACGTGCAGCTAGCCGCTACACTTTTTTTGGTAGAAAATGCTACAAATTCAACCGTCTGTGAAAGCATAAACAAAAATTTTCTTTCTTATTGAATCATCTACAGATTTAAAGATTGAATTGATTGATTTGTCTTTTACAACGACCACTAAAAAATTCATGTATGATCTCTTTTGGATGGTTTATAGAATAAAAATGAAGAACAGGTTTACTCCAGTAAGGCCCCAATAAAAATGGCAGTACGTCTTTCATGCAAAGTTCAAAAAATCGACTAGAAAAAAAATCGTAGACCAAGTTGCAAGCGTTTGTCGCAAAGAGAAAGCTCGAATCCAATTTATAACATTTACCAAGAAAGCGCCAATAAAAGTAGAAGCTGCAAGCTTTAAAATAAGACCAATTATATCGTTGTTCGCTGTTATTAGGTCGTTAAGTATGAAACTTGATAAACGTGTTTTAAATTTGTGTTTTATTTGTCAAGTTTCATACTTAACGATCCGATAGTGCTATATTATCAGCCAGCTGCTCGTGGCGTGCCTTCGGCACGCCCTCGTGCCAGGCCTTTCAGGCGGGTACCAATGACATCACAATATTTGAACGACTGGACTTCCGCATGGACAGAATTTCATGTCAACCAAATGATTTCTTTTCTTTTATTAAGAGGCAAGGTGCACCACGTGGCATGCCTATTCTAGGATATTTATCAGTGTTACCAACGTCTGCGCGGAGAAAGTTTTTTTGTGGTAAACAATGATAAACATACATATGTATCAGTTCTAACGCTTCAATTTTGCTATAATTCCACTTTTTTTCTTTTTTTATTAATGTCTTTATTGCTATTAGTAGATCCGAGTGGACTCAAGCCCCATATATTTTTGTTGTTACGATTCCACATTGACAGTCCTGACTAGGCGCCATCTGGTCTAACTAGCTGAACTAAAATTGACTCTAGACTTGCTTTAGACTCTGGCATCATGAATGGAATATGGGGACATTGAATGCAATCCCGGGCTGTCGTTTTTTTACTTTATACTAGCATATTTTGAGCTGCACAAGAGTTCATTTGATCAAGGAAGGTTCACTGCACCACGCTGTGCCCCATCATATGAGTCAAAAATGTCTATTTGTGACAGAAAAATAAGTCCAAAGTAGAGCAAAAATCGAGAAAACACCAGCAGATTCCGATGTTTTTTTCTGTCACAAATAGACATTTTTGACTCATATGATGGGGCAACAGCATGGTGTAGTTAATCTTCCTCTATCAAATGAACCCTTGTACAGCTCAAAATATGATGCTCGTATAAGGTATAAAACGACAGCCCGCAAGCGCATGTTTCGATACAAAATCTAGTAAGATTCTAGTTACTTTCTAGTTATCCCACGTGGTGTCCCTTGCCTCTTAACTTTGAAGTCACTATAAATCTCAAGGTGTTTTACTTACATTTAGATTTCGATTGCTAGATCGATGTTAAAGTACATACTCAAAACAAAGAAATGCTTTGTTTCAATTGGTAGGTTTAGCAAATCATACCATAAGGTCAATACATTTGAGCCAATATTGGTAAATATCCACGTCCGCTACTCATATTAATACAGCCCTCGCAACACTTTATTATAGTAGCTATTAGTAGGCAACTATTGCCATTTTTTTTAGTCTAAAAACCTGATCCGGGCTACAACGAACATTAAAAAAATTATGCAAATCGGTCTAGCCGTTCTCACGTGATGTCGTGATTAACAAACAGCAAATTCATTTTTATTATATAGATTACTTTGAATCCGTTAACTTTTAGCGGAAACATTTTCGCGTACTGTTTAAAATATCGAAGATAATTTGTTAGATTATCTAATTAAGTAAACTTCGTATCAATTGAGTCAACAGAATTTATTCAATAACGACAAAAGCACAAGCGAACCACGTCTTCACGATTTGAATGTAACACGTCAAGTGAGGATCATTCGGACTAAAAAATTGAACGATACCATGAACGATACCCAACGGTTTTATAAACAAACTAAAATAAACTGAAATTGAATCGATCGTGCCACGTGTGGAATAATAGATTAATTTTGTTTCTCGAAACATATTTCAACATATTTCGAGTGCAGACTTCGTGGGACATGCTGTATATTGCTGAAACAAAAGTGGTTTTGCATGTTGCTAAGTTACTTATTGTCACAGTTACTAACTAGAGACGGTAGTACAGTCAAACAAACTAACAGCGCGTAAAATAACGCACACATGCGAAACACATATTGTCACACAAAATATGATAAACATGGGGTATACACGTGGCCAAAAGGGTGAACGCACGCTTTCAACGTTCTCAACGCATTCCCGCACAGTCTCTATTTTCATCGTTGCCAATTACCTCCATGATTCGTGTTTATGTATAAACATTCGATCTCGCTCATTCCGTGATAGTAGCGTGCATCCGTATTCATTTCCCCGCGTCGCATTAATACTTTCACACAGTCGCGTGCGTTGTTTTCCAAATGTAGATCACAGAATATTTATGTACTTACTCGTTCCGATAATGTGACAATTCGTATTCGGGGAAAATCAGTGGCCTGTTGACCGAAAACTTGCCTAATCCATACGTCCGTGTCCCTCGATTAATTCGGATAATCGGAGTTCTACCGTAACGTTGTTCAGGTTCGATCGTTTATAAATCTTAACGACCGTTGGCAAAATGCGAATTCCCGAACAAACTTCGACCCAAACCCGGACTGAAAATCAGCGTTTTAGTGAAACAGAGATAGAGAAACTGTACCCCTCTTGTCGTATCTGCTCGTGTACACCACACAAGGAGAGTGCAAGAACGTTGCTACACCGATTTAATTGAGACTCTGTTATACTTATAGATCTCGATCTCCCATTTACGAATATATACCATTATACACGCTAAACTCAATGGTTTTTGAGATATTCATAAAC
>JAQQRY010013633.1:0-18188 GCA_028455595.1 Lasioglossum vierecki | reverse complement strand
GACAACGCCTTTAACCGACAGCGGATTTGATGGAAAACGAATTCGATTGACAACTAATTTGACCGGCATCGAATCTAAAATCGTTGTCAGTCAAATTGGTGTTAATCAAAATATTTGACGGTTAAATTCGTTGTCGATCAAAATCAGTATCGGTCAATATCGGCTCGGTAAAAATATTTGACGGTCAAAGTTCGTGTCGGTCAAAATCGGTGTCAGTCAAATTCGTGGTACAGTAAAGATCTGATTTGTGTCCATTTTGGGGGGTCCCGATTTTTATCCAAGCCTACTCACTCCACTCCCTGTCAACTCTGTGCCGTGCCTGGCCGCACCACCGGACGGCGACTATTGTTGTCGGCTCGGGTATATGAGTGTGAACACCACTATACGGACACAACGAATCGAATGTCCAAACATCTTAATTTTCATTATTTTTTCATGGGACTTTGAAAAACGTATTTCTGGCATTTTTCTGATTAAAACAAGACCAAACACGATATAATTTCAATTGTATTTAGTGATTTTATTGACTGTGAAAGTTTCGTATACATGCTTCACATGGAGAGTAAATATGGGCCGAATTATATCGTGTTTGGTCTTGTTTTAATCAGAATAATGCCAGAAACAAGTCAGTGAAAGTCTCATAAAAAATAATGAAAAATAAAGCATTTTGAATTGGCATTACATTGTGAGAACACGAGATCCTTTAAATTGTGTCGGCGACGGCCACACGCTGTGGCCAAATGCTGCGTGTGCCCATCGCCTAGACCGTTGCCCTATTGTGGTTCTCGCTCGGCGCTAGCGGAGTAGTAGACCCAGACATAAATCAAAAAAGCGAGGAACATCACGATTTCTTTCCACTCCGGTGAACCACCCCCTGCCCAAGAATCGGGAGATAACTGTAGTCAAAATATTTGACGGTTAAATTCATTGTCGATCAAAATGAGTATCGATCAATATCGGCTCGGTAAAAATATTTGACGGTTAAATTCGTTGTCGGTCAAAGTTCGTATCGGTCAAAATCGGTGTCAGTCACATTCGTTTAGTCAAAATATTTGACGGTTAAATTCGTTGTCGATCAAAATCAGTATCGATCAATATCGGCTCGGTAAAAATATTTGACGGTTAAACTCGTTGTCGGTCAAAGTTCGTGTCGGTCAAAATCAATGTCAGTCACATTCGTGTTAATCAAAATATTTGACGGTTAAATTAGTTGTCGATCAAATCAATATCGGCTCGGTAAAAATATTTGACGGTTAAATGCGTTGTCGGTCAAAATCGTTGTCATTTAAATGCGTTTTCGGTGAAAATCGTTGTCGGTTAAATGCGCTTTCGGTGAAATTCGTGTCGGTCAAAATCTTTGGCAGTTAAATTCGTTTTCGGTGAAAATTGTGTCTGTGATTTCCATGGGACCCAATTTAAGACGCCGTGCGTTCGTCCCGTGGTAACAGGTGATTCATGCAGCCTCGGCTCTGCTTTTAACTAGACCGCGCCGCCATTCACAGGTTTACGGAGCCATTTTTGAACGCGCGAATTGTGCTAAGTTACTGCCCGAAGCAATTCCTTAGGAAAGTTTATCGAGGCTCGTTCCGATCCCGCCCCATTTCTCTTGGTAATCTTACACGGTTTTATTTATTTCGCGGAAGGTAGGAGATTAAAGGGCACCGCGGAATTTACGAGGTTTTTATTGGACAAATGAAAATGGCACATCGATACACGATTCCTTGATAGCATCAATCTTTCCTGAAGTGTAACGTCTCGCCCGCATCAACAGCCTTACAATAATTTTTAAATGAAGTTATAAAAAAAACCTACTCCAATAAAAGAAAGTATAACTGCGTTTTAATTATTTCTTTTAATTCCTCCAACTCATTTTGTCCATTAGTATCGAGTTGACACAACAATGAATAGAAAGAGTAATAATATAAAATACAAAATAATACAAAACAATGAGTGGAAATTTGAAATCATCAAGGCAGTAAAATTTGAACCCACATAACTGAAACACACTGTTCTACACTAGCAAATGTAGAGAATTGTGCATGGTAACGTAACCAAAAGCAAAAAAAAAGAAAAATATAACAGAAAGGTTATATATAAGAATATAACAAAAATAAATTTTTATAATATATATAGACTATGAAAATAAAAAAATTCAATAAATTAAGTTAAATTAATTGCAAACTTGCTGTTGTCGATGCATGTCTAACTGAACACACAATAATTTTTAAATGAATTTATAAAAAACTTACTCCAACAAAAAAAATTATAACTGTTTTAATTATTTCTTTTGCTTCCTCCAACTCATTTGGTTTGTTAGTATCAAGTTGACACAACGACGAATAGAAAGAGAAACCAAGAAGTTTCGCCACGCTTTAATCAAAATTGTTGAGAAGAGACGGATGCTAGCATTTCCACTGAAATTGATTAATTACCACGAAACTCACAACTACCTTTTGTCCCGCCCGCATCCAACACAGCCTCGTCCCACCAAAACCTCAAACCCTTCGAGATGTTTATAAGGTACCTACCGATGCATCAACGCGAGAAGTGTCTGCATTCCGGCGTCGAACGCGGAGAGCGTCACAATAGTGTATATCTCGCATCGACGTTTCTCTACAGTGTCCCCGTTTCTCCGAAGTTTCAGCCAAGTAGCGAGTCACTTCCGTAAACGAAAGATCCCTTCTTCGCGAGGCAACTCAAACTACAGCGACTGTCTTCTGTACCAAAATCGAAGCGCATTCGACTATCTCGCGCTTCGAAGACGAACCGAGTTACATTTAGTGGGTTCAAGTTCTCTTATTTGACAAGGGAGGTTACACTGGCACACCGATTGTTAATAGAAATTTTATGATTTTTCTTATAATTTCTATTTATTATGAATAATACTTATACTATTTATTATAATATATATATATATATATATATATATATATATATATATATATATTGAAATATTAAATTATAAATTTTATATATTTAATGACTTTTATAGTAAAATATTAAATTTATGTAAAATATGGATTCAAGTTCTTTTACTTGATAAGGGAGGTTAACAGAAATTTTATGATTTTTCTATAATTTCTACTTATTATGAATAAATATATTATGTTGAATAAGAAAAAATTAAAAAATATAGAAAATTTAATATTATTTGAGGTTTTTATCGAATTTTTATATAGATAAATTTTATATATTGATTTTATATAGAAAATTTAATATTATTGAGTATATATTGAATTTATGATATATACATAGTTATATAGATACAATAGTGAATTTTTATATATGAAATTTGTATAGAAAATTTAATATATAATATATATAATTTATATATATATATATATATATATATATGTATTATATTGAAATATTAAATTATAAATTTTATACATTCAATGAATTTTATAGTGAAATATTAAATTTATATAAAATATTAGTTCATTTTCTTTCTTAGATTTGTTTTAAATTTCAGATAAAAATATTATGAATAGAATATATAATTTCAATGAATTTTATAGTAAAGTATTAAATTTACATAAAATAATAGTTGAAAGATTTTTTTAGTTCAGATTTTTTTTTAATTTCAGATAAAAATAATATGAATAGAATATATAACATTTTTAATTTTGTAAGAATGTTTATAGGCCGAATTGTAAAAATGTTTATACCCCCGTATCGATAACTAATTGTTTTACTCAATAAAAAAAATTGATATATTGATTTTACATAAAAAATTTAATATTATTTGAGGTTAATATTGAATTGTTTAATAAAAAATTTTCTATATTGATTGTATATAGAAAATTTAATATTATTGAGTTATATATTGAATTTTTATATATGAAATGTATATAGGAAATTTAATATATATAAAATATAATGTCAGGTGATCTGAATTTAAAATGAATTTAAAATAAATCTTAATTTTTCTGCCAAAACCGATTCAACAAGCACCGGTATGAAATTGCTTCAGGAAATTCCGATTTTCCACGGAGATCCGACGTGCCCGCGTATAAATTTCCCATGACTTCAGGGCCGGAAAGTGGACAAATCGATCAATAACACACGGACGAGGAGCATAAATCCGGTGAAAGGTTCGACAAGACTAGACGGCGAGAAGTCGTTTATTCTCCTCGAATCGGTCATATCGTCGGTTATTATTATCTGCCTCATTTGTTGTTCGCATCCTACGGAATCGTGATGGCTCCTTGGCAACGATCTCAGGGAATTTTCCCACACCGTTGGAAATTTCATTTCGCCGCTCGGTTGATTTATTATTATTCCCGCTGCGGATCGAATCGGGAGAACGACCTTCAGAACGATGCGGCCTATGGGTCCCAACTCTCTCTCTCTCTCTCTCTCTCTCTCTCTGTGTGTGTTTATTATGATGGACACTGGTCTAGGGTATACGGGCTAGGATCTCTCTTTCCAACTTCTTTCTCTCTGTTCTTTGTTACGATCAAACGTCGCATCCGCTCGTGAGCTTCATTGCAATCTACTGCGGGTACCAGTATGACCTCTGAAGATGTTCAGGATGATTTGAGCCACAAACACGGGAGCAACGGTATTGAAACATGTTTCGTCGATTGTAGCACCGGTTTCTTAAATTGAACAATTTATCAGGCATTTGAGCCGCATCAATTGTGTTTTGTTAACCGCGTTTGAGATTTACCCTGGATTTTTAGTTAGATTATTTTTCAAACGACGAAAGCATTTTATTTTAAGCGATTAACGCATTTTATTTTTTAAGCGACTAGCGCATTTTATTTTTTAAGGCACTCTAACGCATTTTATTTTTTAAGCGACTAACGCATTTTATTTTTTTAAGAGACTAACGCGTTTTATTTTTTAAGAGATTAACGCATTTTATTATTTATTAAGCGACTAATGCATTTTATTTTTTAAGGGACTCTAACGCATTCTATTTTTTAAGCGACTAACGCATTTTATTATTTTTTAAGCGACTAGCGCATTTTATTTTTTAAGGGACTCTAACGCATTTTATTATTTTTTAAGCGACTAACGTATTTCATTTTTTAAGCGACTAGCGCATTTTATTTTTTAAGGGACTCTAACGCATTTTTTTATTTTTTAAGCGACTAGCGCATTTTATTTTTTAAGCGCGCTTTTATATTTAACCATCATAGTGTCGTTAGTCTATGAATTTTCCACATGCCAGTGTATTGAAACGGGGAGATAATTATGTTTTTTTACACACTCTTACGATCTTCATTTTTGGTTGCATCTCTTTCTATTGAATTTCTTTAGTATCGAGGTACATGTACAATATTGTTTAATGATGTTCTTGCATTTCTATTACTTGTATGATTCATCAATTTGTGGTTATTCCGAGGTTTTTTTAAATAGAAAATCTCATATGAGATTTATTTCAACATAATTACAAAAAAAGAAATACACCACATAGAAAACAGAATATAAAAATTACAAAATGGAGTATGGTTATTAGATATTCACAAATATTTTAATACAGACATATGATTACTTGGAACAGTATAGACAAAACTTGTACTTTAAGACCACAGCTCTTGAAAAATGATAAGATGTAGTTTATTATTATATTACAATATTACAATATATTACAATATTATATGACAATATATTACAATATATTACAATATATTACAATATATTACAATATATTACAATATTATATTACAATATATTACAATATTATATTACAATATATTACAATATTACAATATATTACAATATTATACAATATATTACAATATTACAATATTATATTACAATATATTACAATATTACAATATTGTCTAATGATGTTCTTGCATTTCTATAAATACGATTCATCAATTTATTGTTATTCCAAGGTTTTCTTTTAAATAGAAAATCTCATATGAGATTTATTTCAACATAATTACAAAAATAAAATACACCACATACAAAACAGAATATAAAAATTACAAAATAGAATATCAAAATTATTGTACAGAATAGAATATAAAAATTATTGTACAAAATAGAATATAAAAATTACAAAATAGAATATCAAAATTATTATACAAAATAGAATATAAATATTACAAAATAGAATGTGGTTATTAGAGATGCACAAATATTTTCATACATTTTAAAAAATGGTAATATGTAGTTTATTATTAAATTAAATTAAAAAATTATTATTAAATTATTTAAAAAAAAACAATTAAGGAAACCTAGAGAATGAGAAACGTTGGAAAAACAATTGTGAAAAAGAGCTAGCAGGAAAATTCGAAAGGTATTCGAATGTCGGGATAGGAAAGTTCGCAATTTGCGGATGGCTATTCTGTCATCGTATCGCGGTAGAAAGCAAAGCGGCTGTCGCCCACGCGGGTTTAATTCCGCAGACGGTGTTCAGAAGCAACAATGTGGCAGGGGGGACTCGTGTCGATGACGGGCGACGGCGTGGCGACGTCGACGACGCATCGATAAAAGCGAAGCGTCCCGCGGAAGTTGGCATTCGACACCGTGTTCCGGCGTCGTCTCGCGGTTCGAAAACGCACAGTTGTGTCGTGGTTCCGTGGCAGGGTCGAGGCTGGCCGAGGTTCGGGGTTGCTGGCCTCGGACGCGTCATGCTCGTTGCGAGCTGCGGTTAATAATATTCGCTTGTCGATCGTCGCCACCTGCGATTGCCTCGGTTTCACGCTAGCCCAAGCGATTTATCATGCTCTAGAAACCAGCGACCGTTCTGAAACGCCTATCTTGCACCACCCAACGTTTCTAATTTTTAAACATTTTTTTCCCCACATTATTGTCGAATTTTCCAGTGCGTAACTCTTCAAGGACCTTTAATTAGCATTATTTTAGCGTCTTACAAAACACCATTTATTATATTGTCTACTATTTGTATATGTAAAATATATATTTAAAAGATCGGTTTCGATTTTCCACCACGGAATGTTCAGAATTTTTAACAATTCTTTTATTCCACACTATTGTCGAATTTTCCAGTGCGTAACTCTCCAAGGACCTTTAATGAGCACTTTTTAGAGTATTATAAAATAATATTTGCTATAATGTCAACTATTTGTGTTTGTAAAATATATATGTGAGATATCGGTTTCAATTTTCAACCACCTAACGTTCCAAATTTTTAACAATCTTTTTATTCCACACTATTGTTGAATTTTCCAGTGCCTAACTCTTCAAGGACCTTTGATTAGGATTTTTTTAGCGTATTACGAAATACTAGTTACTATAATGTCAACTCAAATTTTTAACCATTTTTCCCCACACTATTGTCGAATATTCCAGTACCTAGCTCTCCAAGGATCTTTAATTAGCATTTTTTTAGAGTATTATGAAATACCATTTACTATAATGTCAACACAAATTTTTAAACATTTTATTTCCACATTATTTTCGAATTTTCCAGTGTCTAACTCTCCAAGGACATAAATTCAATATTTAAATAACGTTCAATTAAAAAGAAGAAATAATTAGAAAAAAATATTTTAAAATAATAGAATTAAATAAGGGGATGTCGTATAGATTAAATATAATAATATTGTTAGGTGGTCATATTATTCCACACAATTTCAATTCTAGGGGAGATTGTAGATTGTTCACGTACTACATCTCGTCATCATTGATATAAAATTAATAATAAATTAAGTAGAGTAAATAATATTAATTGATAACTAGAGGAATTAAATCAATAAATTACACTTATGAAAAGATTTAAAATTCTTCAAGAAGTTATTAAGAGTTATGGGCTAACTGTAACTATATGGAATGGGTGATTTTGTAAAATTTGCATTAGTTCGATTCATTAGAATAAAATAAAATTAAAATTGCGAAAACAAAATTTCTAAAATTAATAATAAATTTTGAATTAAAAATAATAAAATTATATGTGATATAGATTCTAAGGTTGATCCTATATGTATGTATAATATGTGTGAAAAGTCAAAATGATTTTTATTTTCCATTGAAACATTCGTTATTCGAGGATTAAAAGATGTTGATCCAGAATGTGAGAGCTCGGCTTAAATTTTCCACCACGAAACGTTCTAAATTTTTAACCATTTTTTTCTGTCCACATAATTTTGAATTTTCCAGTACCTAGCTCTCCAAGGATCTTTAATTAGCATTTTCTAGCATATTACGAAATACCATTTCTCTCGTACAGATATCTAGTAATCGCACAATTTTGCACAAAATGAAACAATAGAACGACATATCCAATGATTTGATGATCGATATTGGCAGATTCGATGTATGTTGTTGCAGTGTTGAAATGACTCTATTCGATTTCATTATAGACAGCGAAGTTTCCTTTGATTGTAATGACGTGCTTAAATTTAGAACAACCATCCTATGCCAGACAGATTGCAATTACTCAAAGTCATGCGCGGGATGACTGAAATAAAACGTTTTTATACGTAACATGTTTATGAGGCTATTTTCGACCTATTCGGGACAGCAATTATTTATATTAAAGATTAAATTTGCGAGTTCGACGCAAGGTTCGATCATTAGAATCGAAAATTTAAATTTTCACGATTGAACCTTGCGCCGAAATCACAAATTTAATCTTTATTAGAATTTCGATTAAGAAAAATTTTCATTCATTTTATAAAAAATTGTTTTTACTGTTTCACGTTTGACTTTTATTTTAATTCAAATTCGAACAGTGCCGTCATCGTTAGGGCATTAAAGAATCTTAAATACGATCCTCGATCGATTCCTACAATAAATATCGAAACTATTAACTGTTATATATTATATATATAATATAATTTATGTTATATATTATATATAAATTAAACAAATTTAATCTTTATTGCAATTTCGAACGAGAAAAATTTTCATTTATTTATATATTAAATTGTTTTTTACTGTTTCACGTTTGATTTTTATTTTAATTCAAATTCGAACAGTGCCGTCATTGTTAAGTATATTCTCCCGGGTTAAAAGAATCTTAAATACGAGCCTCGATCGATTCCTACAATAAAAATCGAAACTATTACCGCGCCTCCGTTTCACGGTCAATTTCGCGCGCAACTATAAGCGTCTAGTTTCGCGCGAGCAACAAGCAGGCCGCAATCCGCGATCTAAAAACGGTGCCGCGATTCAGACGTGAATCATCCAGTCGATGACGGAGGGTTTTATATATAATAAGAACGCCTGTGCCGTTTTACCAGGGTTGCGACAATAGTTTACCATTTCCGCGACAAGAAAAAAATAATATTATAATTTAATATTATTTGAGGTTAATATCGAATTTTCATATAAAAAATTTTATATATTGATTCTATAGTGAAAATTTAATATTATTTGAGGTTAATATTGAATTTTAATATAGAAAATTTAATATTATTTGAGGTTAATATTGAATTCTTATATAAAAATATTTTATATATTGATTTTGTATAGAAAATTTAATATTATTTGAGGTTGATATTGAATTTTCATATAAAAATATTTTATATATTGATTATGTATAGAAAATTTAATATTATTTCAGGTTATTATTGAATTTTTATAGAAAATTTAATATTATTTGAGGTTAATATTGAATTTTAATATAGAAAAATTAATATTATTTGAGGTTAATATTGAATTTTCATATAAAAATATTTTTTATATTGATTTTGTATAGAAAATTTAATATTATTTCAGGTTAATATTGAATTTTTATATAGAAAAAGTATTAAAAAATATTTTTAAAATACTGAAACAAATAAAAAATGATATTATATGTGATTTAAAAACGTTGTGGGATCATTAAACATTATAAATAATTTTGGCCATCCAAATCACTGAAAGGGACCACACTGTGCGTCGACCGGAATGACAGAATTACGTTGATTCCCCGGTCGACTTTTTTTTCGAGACGATTTGCTTCGACAGTGATCGCATCAGAAAAAACTAAAAGAGGAAGAAATTGCACATATGAATTTCATCTCTCCGCGTGGAACAGTCGTCCGACACGGGGACGAAAATTCAAAGGGTACAATGCGCGAAACGCGAGAAAAATTTGAATAACGTCGAACGCAATATTACGCGGAGGCGGAATTTGAATTCTGCACGGCCGCGAACGTAATATTACGCCGAGTAAAGGGGTTAAACCGGTTTCGCCGGGGAAGTTTAGCGCGAGCCGCGTCGCCCGAGCAGATTTTTCAAAAATTATCACGCGAAAGGAGCCTGCTTTTGTGTAGTCGACGCGAAATTTCATTGGACCGTTGCCAACCGCTGCGGAAACCGTTGGAGAAGCGTTCGTCAGGATTTCCCGAAGGCAGCGGGGAAACTACGGTAGACAATTTTTGCCCTCGCTTAGGTTCTCTTCTTTCTTTCTTTTTTTTTGTACTAAACAAGCACCGACAAAATTGCATTCGGCTTCGCGAAAAAAAATTCGACGCCGAAGATCCGCTCCTCGAAACTGCAATTGGGTTTGCCGTAGGAAAGTTTCGTGAACTTTTGACCGGACGACCTTTGAAAATTATTATTATTTGAGGTTAATATTGAAGTCCAATATAGAAAATGTAATATTATTTGAGGTTAATATTTAATTTTTATATAAAAATATTTTATATATTGATTTTATATAGAAAATTTAATATTATTTGAGGTTAGTACTGAATTTTTATACAGAAAATTTGATATTATTTGAAGTTAATATTGAATTTTCATATAAAAAAATGTATATATTGATGATATATAGAAAATTTAATAGTATTTGTGGTTCATATTGAATTTTTATAGAAAATTTAATATTATTTGAGGTTAATATTGAATTTTAATATAGAAAATTAAATATTATGTGAGGTTAATATTGAATTTTCATATAAAAATATTTATATATTGATTTTATATAGAAAATATAATATTATTTCAGGTTTATATTGAATTTTAATATAGAAAATTTAATTATTGATTTTAGAGACAGTTTTTAGTAGACAATTTTTGCCCTCGCTTGGATTCTCTTCTTTCTTTTTTTTTTGTTACTAAACAATCACCGACAAAATTTCATCCAGCTTCGCAAAAAAAATTCCACCCGGACGGATCCGCTCCTCGAAGCTGCAATTCGGTTTGCCGTAGGAAAGTTTCGTGAACTTTCGGCCGGACGGCCTTTTTTACGGCTAACAGAATTTCGAAATCCAGTCCTCCTCCGGCGGAAAACGTAAAAAGAAATCGACGGGACTTATACTTTCAAATCTAATCGGAGTCGTAAACCGTAGCTGGCTAAGGAAATTCTCTGTTCCTCCGCTCCTTTCCTCCATTTCCGTGTAGAATTTATTCATCTCCGATCTTCGACGCGCTCTAAAACCGTCGCTCGATTCTACCGGATTCCCAACAATTGTTCTAGGAAAAAATCATTCCGTAGCTCACGGTTCTAACTCGAAATGAAATTTTCTATCGAGCCCCTCGTATGCTTGGATACAGTTGCACCGAGAGCGTGGGATAATATTTCATGCATTTCTGCTTTTTACATTAGATTTGGACATTTTAGAATTCATATATTCAACGCTCGGCGAGCACCGTTTAAAACGCTGAAAATAAGATAACTTCTGAATTTTTTGTTAGGAAACTACGACACGGTTCGCTTCGAAATTTGCAGAATAATTTCCTTTATATTCAAGCAGTATATACGAATTTTTACAAAAAACTATATATAGTATTTTATCCATAAATATAGGGCAGAGGAATAAATTACAAATTAATTGATTTATTGTTCGGCTAGGATTAAACGATTTTCAAAATAAAAAGAAAATTTTACAGACTTGCGAAACAAAGTATAGTATTTTATTCATAAAAGACCCCAAAGTCTGACCTGTAAATGACCCAGATCTATCCCCACTACTGCGGGGTATATCCCTTTGACCTTGCTTAATCAGAATTCCCAACTTCTTTATTTTTCATTATTTTTTTATGGGATTTCGATGGCCATATTTGTGGCATTTTTCTGAGAAAAATCATACCAAATACGATATACTTCTATTACACAAGTAAATATCATCGGAATTATATCATATTTGGTATGATTGTTATTAGAAAAATGCCACAAATATGAAAATAAAGAAAAAATAAAATACTTGGAAATTTGGATTACATTTATTATTAGTATATTTAAAAAATAGTGTCCCTGCCTCATAAATGTCCCTCGCCAGACTCATCCTGGGGACTTATATGGAGAAAATACTGTAATGTGTACCTTTTCTACGTTTCAAAAAAAAAAAAATAGCTGCAACACAACTACTTCGATTTCCGTCTGGAAATTTTTAAAGGTGTGTAATTTCCTCGTGTTCCAATCTCGCTAGATATAAAACAAATCGTTTCTTTCGAGTTAGGGAAACTAGTGTGTTATGTGAAACCAGGTTGCGCGTAGTCTCGTGAAAATTCGTCGCGTTCCAGCTCATAAAAACCGAAAAAAGCATCTTTTGTTATCGTAAGCCCGAGCTTAATGGTTCTCCCATCCAGGAAACCGGATTTCTCTGTCTTCCCGCGCGTAGTCTTTATTTCGAAAAGTGATTGCAGCGGTTACGTCGATGCTACAAAGAACACTTTCCAATGGGTCCCTCTATTATTTCTATGACGTGTGCGAAAGATTTCTCTTCTCTTCTCCTCTGTCCCTTTCGATTTGTAGCGATTTCGAAAGAAAACTGCTCTCGATGGAACGACTTACGACTACTTTAATCGCTCCACTTTAGGCCATCAAATTACTGCTATTTTCAGAGTACCGGGAATCTTAAATGAAACGTTCACGATCGAAGCGGACGGGGCTCTTCGGATTTTCAACTCAAATAGTTAACCCAATTTTCGGTCGGATTACCCCATTAGCGGTCTAATTGTTTACTGTACCACGGTTATTCTCGTGAATGGACTATTCAACGTTTCCGCGGAAATCTTTGAAATCACGGATACGATAAAATAGAAATTTAATATTTAATTTGAACGATAGCGGGTTTTATAGTGGGAGTTAATTTTGATTTGCAGTGCATATTGGAGACGCGAGGAAACACGAGGAAATTACATTATTTTTTGATGGGATTTCGATGACCATATTCGTGACATTTTTCTGAGAAAAATCATACCAAGTATGATATAATACCGATGATATTTACTTGTGTAATAGACAATTAAAGATTCGGGTTTCAAGGTACGCTATCCTTCCGAGCACCCGAACCTTTAATTGTCTATTACACTAGTAAATATCGTCAGAATTATATCGAATTTGGTATGATTTTTCTCAGAAAAATGCCATAAATATGGCCATCGAAATCCCATAAAAAATAATGAAAAATAAATAACAAAAACGCTATCCTATGAATACAATAATAATTGCTTTTCCGTTGTTTTGTAACAGTTGCCGCGAGCTACCGTCACACAGTGGTTTATTTAATTGGATTATTTAAAAAATGATGCTCACCTAAATTGGTTTATTTAACTGGTTTATTTAAAAAAATGATGCTCACCTAAATTGGTTTATTCAACTGGTTTATTTAAAAAATGATGCTCACCTAAATTTGTTGTACCTGATGTCGAAACGAAAATCCCATGACCTTCTTTACTACAGGTCGAAATTTTAAAACAATGCTAAAATATCTTTGTTCCACTACACCTTGAAAATCGCCTACTGTGCGAAAATAAAAAAAGAGTCGGTAAAAGAGCTGTTGGTGAACGATAGTGGTTTTTCGTAGGGCGGTTCGAAATTCGTTGGGCGCGGTTTCGCGGGATGATTGAGTTAGGAAAGCCGCGCCGACTGAACACGGTCCATTTACAATCGCCTTCGTTCTCCGCGGAAACGAATAAATCGCGAAGCACGGGAACCAAAGCGGGCTGGAGGGGAGGAAGCCAACGGAATCGCTCGACCAAGGTGGATATATTTATCCGTGGAAAACGCGGGACGGCGGAACGGGCCATTCTGCGAACGAGACGCATTTAACTGCCGCTCTTCTACTTTTGATACGTGCCAGCGACAATTCTTCATTTTCGGCATTTTTTTTTTAAATTTAATGTTGCTTTAACATCAAAGGTCATTAGCAACACGGAACATTTTCTTACAATATTTTGTACATCTTAGTATCCTTGATATATTGGAAGTTTTATTTTTTTTTAATGTTGCTTTAACATCAAAGGTCATTAGCAACACGGTACATTTTTTTGCAATATTTTGTGCATCTTAGTATCTTTGATATATTGGAAGTACTATTTTTTTTTTAAATTTACTTTAACATGACAGGTCATTAGCAACACGGTACATTTTCTTACAATAATTTTTATTAAAATATTTGTTCCAATATATCAAATATTTGTTACAATATTTGTTCTTAAAATATATGATTTCATTTTAAAAAAAACATTAATAACCTTCATATGTCCTTTACACGTCCATCTGCATTCTTTTTTTGGTGGACGTGTAAAGGACATATCAAGGTCATTAATGTCTTTATAAATGTATTTATAAATATATTTTTTTATTTATTTAATGTTGCTTTAAGATCAAAGGTCATTAGCAACTTAGTATCTTTGATATATTGGGCAAGACCGACAATGTGTTCCTCAGAACCTAACAGAATAGATAAAGATCCAGGCAGTTTAGCATTTTTCCTTTCGTTTTCATATTTTGTGCATTCCAGTATAAGATGATTTATATCAACTGGTACTTTACATATATCGCAGATGATGTTGTCTTTTTTACTTAACAAAAATGAATGGGTTACTTCTGACTGCCCATTTCTGATTCTAGAAATTGACGTTTGAATTTGACGATCTATTTTCGGTATTAATCCATGTCGCTCGCCGTGTCCCGTGACGTTCGACTCTGCCTGTCGCGGAAAAACGATACTCGCAGAAGTTTCTCAGACGGTCCTCGCCATTGTCGAATTTACTGGAATAATGACGCGCTTTATTGCTTCTTTTCTGAGACCGTTTCTCAAGATAACAAGCGACGCGATTCGAAACGTTACAGAGGCGCTGTTCAAACTCGAATTGCAACTGGTTAGTCTGCCTCTTCAGGAATCGGACTTCGATTGCTCGCTAATGGCAGTTTATTCAGACTCGAAGAGATACTCGATTGTTACGTTTAAGCGAAAGCAAATTTTTCTACCATCTGATTTTGGATAAGTGTGAGAACTTTTTTAGGTTATTATACAAAATATTATTATTACAAAATAATATTACACAAAATATTACATAATATATTACAAAATATTATTTAACAAAACTTTTTAGGTTATTATCGATATTAACGAAACAATTTTCAGAATTTGGTGTTTTCATTAAAAAAATCAAGGTCACCTTGAAATGTCCTCTATACCTCTACCTCCGAAGAAAATATTTCTGTCACGACATGTCGCCCTCTGTACCGTACAAATTTTGTTGTTAACATTTTTCAATATTATTACAAATAACGGAGATCTTCAAGGTAGACATAATTATTGCCCCACTCTGTATATACAATTTAATGATATTGTTGCCCGCTGTCATGGCGATTTAATTTTTTTTTAATATATTCAAATATACATACTATATTTATTTTATATCAAGTAACAAATTTTTTGAAATATGCAGGAAATATCTACATCATGTTACGAGGAAAATAATTTTTTTTAAATATTAAATGAGTCTTTATTTCATATTGGAAGTACAGTATTTTATCGATAAGTGTCCGCAACACGGGTCTGTCCAGGGACAATTATCCGCCAGGGATACTATTCTTTACCACGGATGCCATGAATATGTCGGTGGAAGTTTCATAAAAAAAATAATAATTTTATATTAAGTAACAATTTTTTTTTAAATAGGCAAAAATAACTATTTCATGTTAGGAGAAAAATAGTTTTTTCTAACTTTTTCTTCTTTTGAATTGAACGTCATTTAAATATTGAATTTATATTTTTCAAATATTGATTTCACATTCTTTGTAATATTTATATATTTCTTTTAATATCTAGTTTATATTCTCTGAATGTTTAGCTTATATTTTATTTATTTTAAGCATTCACATTCACATTTCTTAAATATGCATGCAATAGTTAGATATCCAATAGTTATCTCATATAAAAAAATATGGCTAAAAAAATATTTTTCCAATATTTGAGAAAGATATTTATCCAATATTTTTGTGCTACTAGGGAACGGAAGGGATCGCGAAATACGTGGCTCGTGAAGCAGTTAAAATTGTTCTGCTCGGGGGCGCGGGGGATGAATAGCTCAGGGTCAACGAATCCAACGAGAGAATACGAAATAAGACGGTGACGTGTGTGCACGGTATTACACGTAATATCCCGTGGACGATTAATTATCCTCGAGATTATCTCGGTGGTCATTTATGCTAATTAGAGAGCCCGGGGCGCCTGCTTTTCTGGGACAATTTCAAGAATTTCTAACCGCGATACACAAGCCACCGGATTCTTCCAAACACTACCTAGTAGCACAAAAATATTAAATGGTCATTTACTTCAAATATTGGAAAAATATTTTTTAAGCCACATTTTTTCATATGAGAAAAATATTGGATCTGAATATTGTACACATGTACAAGAAATATAAATTGAATGTTTAAAAAACATAAGCTAAATATTCACAGAATATAAACTAGATATTTAAAAAAGAATATAAAGTAAATATTGCAAAAAATGTGAAATCAATATTTGAAACTATTGTTATACATACGATATATTCATGGCATTTGTGACAAAGAATAGTATCCCTGGCGGATAATTGTCCCTGGACAGACCCGTGTTGCGGACAATTATCGATAAAATACTATACTTCTAATATGAAATAAAGATTCATTTAATATTTCGAAAAAATATCTTCCTCGTAACACGAAATGGATATTTCCTACATATTTAAAAAGAAATATTTGTTATATGATGTAAAACAAATATTGTATGAATGACAAACAAATATTGTTTGAATCTCTCTTTAATATTAATATTGAATTAATATTAATATTGAATTAATATTAATATTGAATCTCTTTTTAATATTAATATGGAATCTCTTTTTAATAACAATATTGAACCTCTTTTTAATATTAAAAAAAGATAGAATCTCTTTTTAATATTAATATTGAATCAATATTAATGTTGAATCTCTTTTCAATATTAAAAAAAGATTGAATCTCTTTTTAATATTAATATTGAATTAATATTAATGTTGAATCTCTTTTCAATATTAAAAAAAGATTGAATCTCTTTTTAATATTAATATTGAATCTCTTTTTAATATTATATGAATGTGTACTCAATATTTTGTGCTACTATGGTATGCTCTCTGCTCGATTCCCTTTGCATCTCACGAATGGAATAGTTTCGGAACTGCAGCTTTTGCGAGGCAGAAGGAGCGATCGGAAAACGAAGGCTCTCTCCGGGACACTGAACTTATCGTCGTTTCAATTATGTCGATTAATTAATTTTAATTACTAGGCTCCGGTGCGATGCCGTGCGCCCGCACACGATCCTGTAAAACGGAATTAATACCGTTCTGTCGTTCAGACGCGTGAAACGCCAATGACATACAATCCCGCGATTAATCGTTCGGATAGTCCATCCGAAATTTCATCAAATTTAATTATCCCTCTGCGAGAGGAACGCGCTGCAAAAATAAACTACTCTCGAAATAAATATCACTGCTGCATGTATCCGGCGTGAAAACCGGTTTTACAGTGTCATTTCGCCGAGAACTCGATATTTTTTCCCGTGGAATTTGTCAATTCTGTAGTTTTATGAACGTCGTGGCAAAACTGTAAAAAATCTCGCTGCAATATTTTATTTATTAAATCCGTTCGTGAAACTCTGCGTTTGAGGTTTCAACGGGATGTTTTTGCAAGGTTTTGAAATCAGGATTTTGATCCTGCTCGAAATTTTAATGAGCGTGTTTCGGCTGTGCCACGGTACGACCCTAGTAACACAAAATATTATAATCACATTCTTAATATTTTAAAAAGAGATTTAATCTCTTCTTAAAATTTAAATATACATACAATATTTATTTTATATTAAGTAACAAATATTTCTTTTTAAATATGCAGGAAATATCTATTTTATGTTACGAGATGAAATATTTTTTTCTAAATATTAAATGAATCTTTATTTCATATTAAAGTAGAACATTTTGTTCCTAATATAAAAATAATATTTGTTTATCCCTTTTCTTTTTATTTTTAATCTATACTAGTAGTACAAAATATTGTATACACATTCTTATAATATTTA
>JAQQRY010013632.1:45248-55585 GCA_028455595.1 Lasioglossum vierecki | reverse complement strand
TTTGGTGTTCGACGTTGGGTTTTTATTGGGGTTGTTGATGTCCGGGGTTAATGTATTTTTGGTCCGTTCCTTTTTCGTTGCAGTTTCCAGATCGTTGTTGGAGCTAGGTCTTTTTATAACTGTGCTGAATATTTGGTTAGTATTGCTGATGCCGTTATTTTTTTTCTCTGTGATGGGGGTGGGCTCACTGTCCAGTAGTGCGAATCTGTTGTAGGTATCAACTTCGTTTGTTGGCGATGGAGTTCGGTTTTTGTTTTTTTCTTCTTCGAGTTCTTTTGATAGCAGTTCGATTGTTTTCTTCACGTCGTTGATAATTAAGTAGAGTTCCTCTGGTTTAGGGTTGTTCATCATGTTGACATCCTTCGCTTCTGGTTGTTGGTTTGTTGATTTTGTTTTGTTTTTTCACATTTCTGAGGCTGTCGGTGTGTTGTTTCTGGTTGCTTTGTTGTGTTTGATTGGTTTCGGGTTTTCTTTCTTAGTTGTATTCTTGTTGTTAAGGATTTTGTTAATCCGCAGCATCGTTTTCTTGTCTAATATGTTTTCTGTGGCGTTGCATTCTGCTTTGATTTTTGAGATCGTTTGTGATAGTGTTTTGTTCGATGAAGGTGATATTATATGTGCGCTTGATTGAGAGCTGCTACATTCGATTAATTGGATGTTGCTAATGTTTATTTGGCCTGGGGCGTGTGCCCCTGTTGGCATCGCGTTTTTGCTCGCGATTTTTTCTTTTTCACTTACTTCTTTTTTTTTCGCTCACCACCTTCACATGTGTTTATTCAGTAGCACTTTTGGATGAAGCACTGTGTGATCACTGCGCATTAATCTTTGAACACTTTCAACTTTGCACCGTATTCACTGTTTTTGACTTGTGCGAATCGTTTCTTGACGATCGCTAGGCACGTTTCACCGCTGTTTCCTAAGGGCGCAGGTAGCACGCTGGCCATGACTTACCCCTACGAATGTTCGATGGGGACTGGCGCTCTATCAACTAAGCCACTGCGCGTCCCGACACTGCAATATCAATTTTACCAACATCTCATTTTGAATGGAACATATTAAATTCTGATATCGTATACCAGCGAATAAAAATTTATTCGTAGTTTTTATTCGCTGGTTATTCGAATAAATTTTTATTCGAATAACGCCCAACTCTGTACCTACTCAATGGAAATGTCTAAAAAGAACAAACAAAAAAATATATATTTTTGAAATAATTATTGTTTATTAAATTACAACTCTTACAAAATAGGTACACTTGTCACATACATTGACAATGTAATTTTCACTAGGCTAGTTTAATTACAACTCTTAAGAAGCAGAGTTCACTGAACATGGTGTATCTAATGGTTAAACCCGATTTTTCAAAAAAAAAAAAAATTAGTCCAAAGGTTATGCCCGGGTTTGGTGGTGAAATTCGCCCCCGGTGGGATTTTAATCGAGCTTGGACCATTCGATAGCGTACCCAAAAAGATCCATCTCTGCCAAGTTTCAGCCCCATATCTCATCTGTAAGGGTAGTTACTAAGAAAAATTGAAAACCCAGTTTTCGGCCCATTTTCCCTATTTATTGACATTTAAAAATTCTGAAAAAATTTTGACACATTTCGGATACTAAGCCACACATTAGGTGTCATTTTCAGATTTTTCCGTTGCAAACTCTGGTTGTAAAAAATGAAAAACACGAAAAAAAATATAAAAAATGCAGATTTAATATAGAAATCTAAAAGGTTGTATCTCAGATTTAATTTAGTAATTAGATATTACGGTAAGTATTATGTTCAATTTTTTTCAAATTCCTGAGAGTGGTGGGCCGTAGTAAACGAAAATAAAAATACTCTTTTCGACGTTTTTCTTAAGTTACAGCTATCTTTTCTGAATCTTAAAAATATATTATGTAATATTAAACGTTCTTACGTTCAGAGAAAAATCTTCCAGACTTTAAAACTTAGTAATGATGCTACAAAAACTCTAAAATACTATTTCGAAAAATTATTTTATGAAATAGTCTAAACATCGTTAACAAATGTTTTTACAATGTTTTAATAACAATCATATGATTAGGAAGCGAAAGAACATCTGGTTGACTTAAAAAAAAAACTGACTTGACCGGGATACGTACCTGGTCCAAAAAGTCTCCAGCGGTTCTACAGCCGGAGACCGTATCTGCTGCACCTACCGGCGCCGTTGAAAATACTTACGAAATATTGGGATATATTCTGTACAGCATTGTTTTCTTTTTTGTATTACGCAAGTTTCAAAGTCTGGAAGATGTTTCTATGAACATAACAACGTTTAATATTACATCATATATTTTTAGGATTCAGAAAAGATAAGTATAACGTGCGACGTTGCCCCCGGTCGAGGGTGTTTTATTACCGTCGGACAAAGGCAACTCCCGAGAATCTACAGGCGCTGAGGTCGGGCCGAACGCGGCCGTGCAGGTACGGTCCTCTCGGGAGAAAGCGTTTTCCGGGGAGGCTCGGTCAGAACGCGAAAACGTAGGTTCGGTGGCCAGGTACTGCAAAGTACCAATCTGAACGCGAGATTCGAGTCGGGCTCGGGGAAAACCGAGCACGAGGAGAACCTCCGCGGAACGCAAATCGGGAATTTTAACGCGAACGGCCAGGTGTTCGAACGCAGGAAACAACGGGGACTGCCCTCACGGCAGGGCGGATCGCGCAGGTAGCAACAAATGAGACGGAAATGGGCTCTACGTTATTTTATTAAACACAGTCAATCGTCCGAATTACAAAAGAGTGGCCACGTGGCCGCGACCCGGGAGCTTGTGCCCCTAGTACATGTGATCGGAAGGTGGTTGTCCACGGGGCGCGTTTGGTCACGATGGTCGTTTTCCGCCGTTACTCGGTGCGGCTGTACAATGTCGTTTCTCGTATATCGAGAATACGTAGGCGCGGTTAGACGGCGCGCGGAATTACGGACTGTCGCGTATCGCTTCGAAAACGCTAATCGTAGGACGGGATTCAATTCGCTACGCGTGATAAATAATCCGCGGTCGTACGTGTCCGAAACGCACGTAGCTCCGCGCGCTCACGTGCGAATTCGATCGCTCGTCAACCGTATTTCGCAAACCGGATTTTACGTTGCGACGATATTCTTTTCCGACGCGACTCCTGAGGAAGACTTCCGAAATACGCGTGGAGGGAACGTTCCAAATGTAATTGCTCAAAGCGTCCTCACAAACGACGCGAGCCTACGGTTAGAGGCGCGACGCCTCGACCGAACTAGGTTTCGAGGGTGAGACGGAACCGTGTCGTCCTCGGAACGCAAAACGTAACGCAAATAGGACGAGCCAACGCGAATGCGAAATCGAGAGATCACAAATCGACTTACCGTAGCTGATCACGGCTCACCGTAGCTCGGAATTCGCCTCGGCGTTTCTCCTGCCTCTGCGGGAATCTTTGGTCCACGAAACCTTCCGCGACACGGAACTTGTTAACACGGAAATTAATTAAGAGCGTTTCGACACGGGACCTTCCACTAGAGGTACCAGCGCGACAGTGATCTCGCAATTCGCATCGACGAGGAGCATCGATCCTCGTTCCTCCCCACTACGCGCGCTTTGCCGAATTTTCCCGAGCGGTGCCTTCCGCTTCACGACTAGTAGGTCGCAGGATCGTCGGACAGGTCCTGGGGCCCCAGACCTGCGTCACTATGATTTCTTTTCGGCAAACCTCCGCTCCACCCCTGACCGGGTGGACACTTCCAGCTGTTTCCAGCCCTGCAGGGTGAGACGACGGCTGGAACGCAAATTATCGATGACTGGCTGGAATATTTTATCCGGCATCGCCGTCTCCGTGGGGTTGGTTCCCTGATGCCGACTTAGATCCATCTTCAACGTTAACTGTGGCCATTCGTTTCTCCGTACTGATCCTTCGAGCGGGCACCCTCTGTTACAGTCGTGCCCCTCGGCACGGCCCTGAAACGTGGCCATACTCGGCACGCGCAATAGATGGCGTTAATTATCTATCTTTTAGTCTTTGTCTTTCCTTCAGGAGCGCTCTAATGTCGGCGGATGGTTTTCGTGACCGTTAGAGGTCGGTCCTGTCCACTCCGTGCACGGTCCTTTGACCAATCATGTTAAAAAGAGGTGACGTCGCGACTTGCAACGTCACAAACGTAAGGAAAACTCCAAGAGAAGTTGTTTTTATTTTTTTTTATCTATGACGTACCATTCACAAAAATTTGAGAAAAATTGAGCATAATACTTACGGTAATATCTCATTATTAAATTAAATCTGTGCGCCGAAAACATCAGCTAAATTCTAAACTTGTGTATGCGTAGAAAATAAATTTATATTATACAATTTATTTCATTATTTATTTGGCAACTAATAAATCTACAAATTGTTTCATAAACTAAAAAATACTTTCTATATTTTCGTATTCTCCGATCAGTCCAAATAAATACCATCAATCGGTTCTCATATTCCGATTTCTATTAATGCGATTGTTACAGTATTAAAACTATGAATATAGTAGTAAAAATATGAATACATATTTTTAACATAGTTTTCATATTTTTACTAATATGGAAGGTTAAAAAATGTAATTAAGAAAGTAATAAAAAATAAAAATAAAAATCGCTGCACGGGTACTCGAAGGCTAGCTTCAGATTGCGATTCATACTTCATACGCTCGACGGATCGACGGTTGATTTTGAGTTTCGCTTCCGTAAAGCAATACAACATGAAAAGTGCTGAAAATAGATTGTGGCTGGCGCAAGCGCATAAGCAGCGCACACGGACGTAGTAGAGGTATGCTGGTGCGTGTAGCGCGCGTGCAATCAAACAGGCACTCACACACGGTCAGAGTAGAGGTACGTTCGTGTAGCGCGTGCGCAATAGAAGTAACGTGATGACGACGGTACGTCGGAGTGGGGGCCCAGCCGGCCGAGCCGCCGGAGGGACAAGTTCCACAGTTCCACAATTCTGGCATCACTGCTACTATAGTAGTAACATAAGAGGAAAAGGACATCGTGGACAAGGAAGAGGAGAGAGAATGATGCGAACAGCAAATGAAACTGTGATGAGCGTAAGTGAAAGTGCGTTTGCGAGTGAAAAAGTGTACCAATGTGATGCGAAAAAAGACTTTATAGCGAACCGTAACGATATAAGAACAGTTTGGCTTTTGGACTCCGGCTCGACAAGCCACATGTCAAACAATATAAATTTTTTTGATAGTATAAAATGCGATAGTAGAGATATAAAATTAGCAGATAAAGAAGGAAAGCAAATTACTTCAAGCGGGGTAGGAGAAATTGTCTTAAAGCAGAGAGATGTTCAGAATTATGTTAGATTAAAAAATGTGTTACATGTACCAGAGCTAAATTCAAATTTGTTATCGGTAGCCAAATTTACTGACTATGGATTTAAAGTGCAATTTGATAGAGACAATGCGATTGTTTATAAAGATAAAAACAGAATAGAAATGAGGGCTAGGAGAGAGGGAAATGGGTATTATGTAATATCTGATATAGCTAGTAGTGAAAATGTAAAAACTGTTAAATATGATGAGGTATGGCATAGAAGATTAGGACATGTAAACAGAGATTTAATTATGAAAATGAGAGCTCAGGATTTAGTTTCAGGAATGAATAGAATAAGTGAAAGAAATATACAATGTTAAGAATGCGTAGAAGGGAAGACGTGTCAGAAGACTCATCGGAGACTGGAAAAGAGAAGAGCATAAAAAATAATGGACTTATGGCACACAGATCTGATCGGACCAGTGAGACCAACAACGAGAGGAGGCAAAAATTATATCTTAACGGTAATAGATGGTTATTCAAGATATGTTTTTGTGTCATTGCTTTGTGAAAAAGGTGAAGCCACAAATGAATTGATAAAATTAATAAAACAAAAAGAAAATGAAACTAGAATGAAGCTGAAGGTCATCCGATTAGATAATGGAGGTGAATTTGTTGGTAAAAATTTAGAAGAGTGGTTACAGAACGAAGGTATCAAACATAAATTCAGCCCAGCATGGATCCCACAAAGTAATGGACTAATAGAGAGGATGAATATATCAATAATTGAGACAACAAGGTCAATAATCAGTGATTCTGAGATTCCAATGGATTTCTGGGGAGAAGCGGTATGCACGGCAGCTCATATTAAAAACAGAGTAAAATCATCGGCTCATGGAAGGACGCCCTATGAGCTATGTGTTTGGAAGAAAACCAAACGTGGGATACATGAAGAGATTCGGTTGTATCGCCTACGTACTAATAAAGGGTGTTTATAAAAGAAAATTTGATCCAAAGAAAATGAGAGGTATATTTGTAGGGTATGGAACAAATAACACATACAGAGTTTATATTCCAGAAATAGTCAGAATACAATGTACGTGTGACGTGAAATTTGATGAGAAAAGAAATGGAATAGAGATATTAAAAGGAAACAAGAAAGAAGATCATGATACAAGGAACAATTTAATATTTATTGGATTGAGCAATGAAGATGAGAAAAATGAATTAGAGAGAGATATTGAGGTAAATATAAAAGAGTCACATGATATCACAGATAATTCCAATAACAATGACAGAGAAAGACAAGAAGAAACTGAAGAAGAAGAAAATCTACTCATGGATAATATGAATGTGGAAAATGAGAATCTGAACTTCCAAAACAATATGCAAGAGAGTGTAGAAATAAGGAGGAGAGGAAGACCAAGGGGTACTACGAGTGAAGTAATGAAAGTTCGTAAACATACAGAAAAAGAAGAACAACAAGAAAGAGAGAGAGAGAGAGATGCAACACAATTTGAGGAGATCAAATAGGTTACAGAATAAAAATTCAGTCATGATTGTAATGGACGAAGAAATACCCAAGAATGTTGAACAAGTCAAGAATTCTGGCAATTGGATAAAGTGGAAGAGAGCAATGGATGAAGAGATAGAGACCATAAAGAGACACGAAGTATGGGAAATAGTGCCTTGTCCCAAAGATAGAACAATCATAAAAAGCAAATGGATTTATAGTCTTAAAGAAAACCCTGACACAAAAGAACCAAGATATAAAGCTCGCTTGGTGGCTGTGGGATGCGCACAGCGTCCTGGGTTTGACTACAGTGAAACATTTGCTCCTGTTGCACGAATCGAATCGATTAGATTACTGATGAGTATCGCTGCAGAGAGAAGGACGAAGGTGAGAATGTATGATGTAAAGACTGCGTTCTTGCATGGAATATTAAAGAAAGAAATCTACATGAAGATGCCAGATGGATATGGAAACAGAGAAAATACAGTCTGCAAATTAAGAAAAAGTATTTACGGTTTGAAGCAAGCTGGCAAGTGCTGGAATGAGTACCTTACAAAAGTGATGATAGAATGTGGAATGTGCCAATCAAAGGAAGATCAGTGTTTATTCTACAAAACCGAAGAACAAAAATTCATATACTGTACAATACACGTTGACGATATGGTAATTGTAGCGAGTGATAAAGACATTGAAAAATGCTATATGAATAAGATTGGAAATAAGATAGATTTAAAATGTTTGGGTGATGCGAGATATGTATTGGGTATGCAAATAGAACAAGAGAATGATAGAGTGTATGTACATCAAGAGAACTATGTAAAAAAAACTGTCAACTATACAGGGTGTTCGACTACAGGTGGGAGAAAATTTAAGTGGTGATTCTCGACGATAATATAAGACGAAAATGAAGAATTAAAAAATTGCGATTTCGGCTTCGTTAATTAGCTATTAACAATTAAAAATCCGCCTAAAATGCGGCAACATTTTCGACAGAGGTGTACGTTGCGTACGTCACACAGGCGCGTGACAGTCATGTATCAAGTGACAGTTGCATGCATACCTTGGTTCTTATTTGGGGCCCAAACGAGGTGAAAATGTTTAATAAATAGCTGGACAACATTGAACCTAGCTACTCGTTAAAATCCACAAGGGCATTTCTAATATCCCCTATATATCGGGCGGATATTAGAAATGCCCTTGTGGATTTTAACGAGGAGGTAGGTTTAATGTCGTCCAACGATTTTTTAAACATTTTCACCTCGCTGGGGCCCCAAATGAGAACCAAGGTATGCATGCGTTTGTCACTTGATACGAGAGTGTCGCGCACCTGTGTGACGTGCGCAACGTACAGCTGTGTCGAAATGTTGCCGCTTTTTGGGCCAATCTTTAATTGCTAATAGGTAATTAACGACGTCGAAAGTGCAATTTTTTATTCTTCATTTTCGTCTGAGATTATCGTCGAGAATCACCCCTTCAATTTTCTCCCACCTGTAGTCGAACACCCTGTATATCCTCCAAATATTCAAGCATGGGCAAATCATTTTCGTCCTCTTCTTCTAAATCTTCATTGTCAATTGGTTCTGTTGTTATGCTAGCGGTTGTAAATATTTCTGTTTCCAAACATAAAGGAGATGATTCTGTTTTCAATAAGGACAATACCTCAGATGGTAGACTTAATTTATTTGCATATTTTTGTCTTCGTTTCCTTAAGCTTATGCTTGATATTAGAGGATCCGATGTTGCCATGGCTCTGTTAAAAATTTTCTAATAAATAAAGAATTAAATATAACTGAAAAATAACTTTAAAAAAACGAACTACTTATAATGATTTAAAATTAGCAACAGTTATGCCTACCTATGGAATACATCGTGCAAATTATTTTTCCGATTATTCCTTCGTGCATGATGTTCTCTGTCACATTTGTAATATTTATTCTTAGATTCGGATGCTTCTTCACTTAGACAACCCAGAGGTAGTATACAATGTTCCAAAATTTGTTTTCCATGAATTAAAACTTTATGTAGGGTTGGTGGCATTGGGTACCACGGATATTTGGCATTAAATATCGTGGCGGTTTCCAAACAAAATGAATTGATCTTTTCTGCATTTATAGGAAATTGAGAGGAAATGGTAATTAAAATTATTTTCATTTTATACACTAAATTATTATCTACGCCTCTTATTTTTTCTAATATTTGAGTATCTTTAATTGCTCGACGAGCAGTATTGCCGTCATTTGTATTACCACTCTCTTGTTTTGGCTTGTCTACGTTTAACCCTTTCGTTACTCTGGACGAGATATCTCGCGCCCCGATACTTCTCAATAAACGCTCATGACGAGATATCTCGCCGCTCCACCTAGACACTATAGATTTCGTCTACAATGTCAAACATCTAGCTAGGTGGCGAGATATCTCGTCAAGAGCGTTTATCGGGAAGTATCGGGGCACGATATATTTCGTCGAAAGCGTTTATCGGGAAGTATCGGGGCGCGAGATAACTCGTCAAGAGCGTTTATGGGGAAGTATCGGGGCGCGAGATATCTCGCAAAAGGCATTTATCGGGAAGTATCGGGGCGCGTGATATTTCGTCCGGGGTAACGAAAGGGTTAATGCCAATTTTTCTCAAAACATATTCTGGATTTCTTTTTTTCGACGACGAAACTCTTCCTTTTCTTCTTTTTGTTTTATTTGCCATTTCTTGATTTTTATCCTGTATGAAATATGTATTGTCGTGGCCCGAGCGGTTGGACGCGACCCGTGCATTTCTGCGTTTCGTTTACTCATCTTTCACGTATCGGACTGCCGAACGAAATCTGACCGATTGACTCTACGGAGGCGATGATCTCTCTAGCTCGAGTCCTCAACAAAATCTGCCGGCTTCTCTCGGGCCATCGAGGGCATAGCTGCCAGATGTGGCGCTTTTTTTCGCGCATGCGCGACGATTTTAGCCTCCGAAGGCCTCAGTCAAGTACGAAAATCGCGTAACTTGGGCGCCCCGCAATTTCGCAAAACAATTGTTATTATCACCACACACACACACACACACACACACACACACACAATTTTTTTATGTATCTACTTAACTGTGGTAGTATTAAATATTTTCTGCAGTAAATCTATACGTGTCTTGTCTCTCTCGAGTGTTAAAGATTCCGTTATAGAGAATATAATCCATTGCCCTCAACTACATCCGCGACCGAGAAACGATTACCAGGTAATGACAACCCTAATAATCCGTTACCTGATACTGATGATCGCCAGAGTAAAAAGCAAGTAGAGAAAAAAAGTGAACATGAAGGTAAAGGTACACGGACGGGCTAAAGGTACTAAATAATAAAAAACACGGACACTTTGTCCGTCAGTTTTTACAAAACAGTATAGATTTACTGCAGAAAATATTTAATACTACCACAATTAAGATGTACCCTATACCCTTTATTATGATTTGATTTTGAAAAATGAATGTATAACAAGTGTACGTGTATGTATGTATTAAATTTTAATATATGTATATTAAATATATATATATATATATATATATATATATATATATATA
>JAQQRY010013632.1:15351-45148 GCA_028455595.1 Lasioglossum vierecki | reverse complement strand
CGATGCGGATATTCGAAAAAAGAAACCGTTGTGACTCGTCGACAGTGGCCGAGAGAAAAAGTATCGGCGATTGAGCTGATTTGAAAAATGTGTTTCGACTGGTCAAGGTGCCTTGTCGACTTTGGTTTTTATTGTCAACGGGACATCGATACGTTGATCTATCGATTTGTTTTGAATCAGTCTCAATAGCCGTTACGATGACGTTACGGTTTGGCGGCGCATGCGTGACGTGACCGCGCATCGAGATTGGCCAACTCGAACCCAGCAGCACACGCGCCCGGGTGTTTTGATTCCCAAACACGGCCTAATTCTCCTAACACCGGATATTACAAATGCAATACAGTATTAGCAATAGTTTTTTGCAAATATCTCGAAAACTAAAACCGAGCGACGGTAACATGTATAGGGAAAACTTGTTCAGAATTATGACCTTGACAACATATTTAAAGATCATCAAAATCTCAGGGGAGGCCCGATTTCTAAATAATTACCATATTATTCTATGACTCGTCTTAAACTGTTAAAGACACCAAATATTTTTCAGGTATTGACGTTAAATTTTGTACAGATATCAGTGAACACTATAGTTGCAGTGTTATCGTATAGCTTCCCGGTGTTTCTATACTTTCTACGATACGTTGGTTTTGTGGCGAACTTCCCGACAGTAAGTTGAGAAAGCACGTTGTTCTCGTCTTTACTGTCCATCTTTCGTAACTATAACTTTGTTTTTCATGTAACTGTAGATAAAATTTGTGTTTGAAAGTTTCGGGAAGGATTTCAGAGCAATAAAAAATCCTGTCGAAATGGATATGTTAATGAAACATGTGGAGCGTGCCAGACGATCAGTTAATGCATATCTAGGTAAAAATATGTGATACAGAGATGTATCTATGATTTCTATAAAATAGCACATACAGCACTGTCGATAGAAGAGATTTCACGGAATTATGTGTAAAAAAAGGAAATTTTTATAAATACTATAGATGTAGTACTATCGTACTAGTAAATGTCCAATTGATGTCACAAATGACACACAATTATGGACACTTTGCTCGTTACTTTGCACATTCTACAGTTCATTGTGTGATTCTGTCTTGTTACAGAAATACATTTCTCAGAAATCGATTAACTAAATCATTTTCTGTATCACCAACACACTAAAAGAACACCATTTCGAATTCTAGTTGTCTCGTATGCGATAGCGGTCTACGTAATTCTGACAATACTGATTCCTACTTTATTGCAATCAAAACTCCAACTACATTACCTACACATGTTCGGATTCTTTTACAATGAGGGAGGCCTGCGGATTGATTTGGTTTGCATTCATCTTGCATTGGTAAGCGTGGTGGGACTCGTCTCGATAGCAGCAACGGAATCAACAGTCGGTGTTTTCTCCGCCTATTTATGTGGGATGTTTGAAATCGCCAGGTATCTTTTAAACAATTTTTGAAACGTACCCATGACACTAATAGAAGAAATCGTTGCAACACTATGCCCGGGTATATCGGTGCGACCGCCTAATCGGAATTTGCACTTCTTTATTTTCAATTATTTTACCACGTTTTTATTAGCTCGGTTTCTTGTCTGTCTGTTCGGTGACTTTTGAAATTGATTTTAAACTAACTTCCCGATGAGCTAGAGAATTGAAATTAGGAACATCGCTCAGAACTGGATGACAATGCAATATTCAAAACAAAATTTTTTAAAGAAATCTATCCGTTTAAGAGAAATAACAATTAAATATTTACCGTTACACAAACACATACACATACACACACACACACACACACACACCCGCGAAACGCTACGTCATCGCGTTCAGGGATCCCCACTACGCGCGACAACGGTCTCTACTTTACTATGCGTGCGCACTCTGACTCATCCCCACTACACGGACCCACTTCGCCTCAACGGAGCTCAGTATATGATAGTATGTCGCCTCGCGATCTGAAATTTAGTACACGTCTCTGTTATAATTTCATAACGTGGTAAAAATGTTAGAAATCGATTGCAAAATTTCTTATACACAAGATTAAAAAGCAGAAAATAATTATGTAAATAAAAATGAATTTTTTAAAAATAACATCTTTCTAGAAACGGACTAAAAAGTATAAAGTAATTTTCCTAGTTCCATACTGTTCCGTCGTAGAGAACAATATTTACTGCAAGATCCGTGTATCTACGCGAGCAAATAATAGCAAAGAAAAATTAGCTTTCGCGTCCCTTGGTCATAATCTCATATCCCGGCGCAGAAAGGATATTTGTCGCGAAAGAACCGAGACGCGAAGATTTACAACGAACCCTCAGTTCCCAGTCAGCTCGCGACAACGTATTTTCTTAAACGCAGAACAGCGACGGTCCATCGAACTTAGAAAAGAAAAGACCTTCTGTGCCCGACAACAGGCCACTTCATCTGCAAATTTTCTCGAAAACTAACCGTCTTAAATATCGAGTTCTGTTTTTTATGGTCTCCAGTCGACCAGCGGAAAAGGATCCACAGGAAACCCTCGCGGCTAAGTACGCTCCCAAGTCAGCGATAACCTTCAACACCCGAGTCAGCTTAGCTCTCCCGCAAGGTCCGATTCGAGAAGCTCATTGCAATTGTGATTTTCTTGATTGGCGATACCGACTTGACAGGAGCCAATCAGACAGCTTTCTGACTTGTTGTGCGTTTCGCCAAGACGAGTCACCAACAGCGCATTCCTCTTGACCTCAAGGGCCACCTCCTTTTCCAAAAGGAAACACCCAATTCCTCAGGCAGGACAGACACTCAGAGAAAGAGCTCAGTTCAGTTCATCTCGAACACGCTACATCGTCTCAATCACAGTGACGTAAATCCCACTTCTTGCATCACAGCCAAGACAAGTTAACAACCAAGGTCAACTTCTTGTATTCAAAAACAAAATGAGTGAAGGCAAAGGTTGACTTTTTGAACTGTGATCAAGACGAGTGAATACGGATCGCGATAACAGATTCGCGCGCGTATAAGGCAAGACCTGTTGGGCTGCTTTACTGACGAGTCCTCCAACAGGTCCGGGACGAAACGCGAATCTTCACAATTTGTTCGACTCCTTTAACCAGTTGCCCAATATTAAGTTGGCAGGCAACAATTATCCCATGAACATTAATTCACGCGCTCACAACAGGTAAATATCTAAAGATTTTTCAACTCGCGAAAACGTGGAGAAATACATACCGATTCCTAACCCCGTTCAGATAGTGTTAAAAATTTGTACTTGTGAATTTTTAATAGCTGTGAAAATACTTGTAAGATTTAAAAGGAAAAACGTCGGGCGCAAGACATTAGTAAGGAGTGTAGATAGTAGCTGCCGTTGAGAAAACACAATAGTTCATATCATTAGCAATAAAATTTTTAGTGATTTAGGTGAACTATTATCTATTGAATGTGCCCCACAGATTGGCGCGCTCGGGCGCCATATTGTCAAATAGACCACCGCGTGCCGTTTTCGCAGAACCGCCAAATCGCCATCATTAACCGCCTGTCGTCGAGGCTTGCGCGGGCGCAATCCTTCAGTCGCAATTGGTCAGTTCCATTCTCGATCCTTCTGGAAGATTCTCGAACGCCAAACCGGAACCACCGGTGCGTGACGAACTTCCAGAAGGATCGAGATAATAAAAGAGAGAGAGACAACCACCATCAGCGATTCTCTGTCAATCCTCTGAACAGCTGATATCTTTCAACGTGCTTTATTTCTTTGCGATCTTCATATCACAATTTTCACATACAGTTTTATATTTTTGTACATTTGTGACTCTCATTGTTCAATCACAGTGAAAATATAATAGTATTTATTGCAAATTCATACATTCACACAATTTCATTCCTTTCTCACTTTCCGTTCAAATCCAACCGTTACATTTACTCACTCAATCCGTTCATCATTCATTCCACTCAATCTTTCAAATTTCCTTCAAGTATTTTCTGTCTCGGTTATTCATTCCGTTACATCAATTATGATATAATTTCGAAGATATTTATTTGTGTAATAGATAATTAAAGTTTCGGGCACAAGTTAGGACAGTGGCCGGCGAGCCTTTATTTGCCGGCGACTGCGATTCTCTGCGTCTCTTGTTTCTTTCTTTCCCATACGCTATTCTTCCTCGTGCCCCAAACTTTAATTGTCCATTACACAAGTAAATATCATCAGAATTATATCATATTTCGTATAATTTTTATTAGAAAAATTCCACAAATATGGTTATCATAGTCACATCAAAAAATTATGTAAAATAAAGAAGTTGGAAATTTGGATTAGCTTTGTTTACATTTCTCGGCGACCAAGGTGTCTCGAGCTCGGTTGTATTTCTCTACTTTCGGCAAAACTCAAAGGATGATATCCCTGACGTATAAATGACTCTGCGTAGACCCGTGTTTAGGACTTATATCAATTAAATACTATACTTAAAGGTTGGCTTTTTTTGGCGCACGGATCTTTTGCGCAAAACGAGATGACGCACGGACGATTGCACGCAGCACAATTGTGCACACAGTTCTTTTGCACCCAGCATTATTACACATACGTACAATTCAACACATGACGGATTGCGCACAGAAAGAATTCAAGCTGACGTTTACCATTGTCAGTTATGCTGTGTTATTAATTTATGTTTATATTCTTTATGCATTAATCTGTCTGTAGTATTAGACATTTGCCAGTGATGTTAGTTTTATAGATAATTGTGTAAGAGGTGCGTGTATTATAAAAAACTGATATTATTTATAAAAGATATACCGATAACCGATTCCATATTTTCAGATAATTATACACAATGTTAGTGCAGTTATTACAATATTTCGTTCCACAATGATAGTTATACAGGGTGCTTCGTTTAAATAAGCTGACCTAAATTTCTCCTCCAATTCTGGGGTACAAAAAATATTCTGTATATTATTTGAATGGTTTGAAGGAACCGTTATATTACAAACAATATTTTTTTTCAATGGATAATGGTATGTTACATGAGTGACAGAGAGTTGGGGTTTTTTTTGATATTTTATGTATGTGTGTTATGTTAGAGTGGCCAATTCTAAGTCGCGTAGTGACTACTTGGTCTTTTCTGTGAGTAATGTTAGGGGAGTTATTGATGAAGAAGACAACGACAAGCCCGCAACATTCCAACTAATCTAAGTGAATGCCTCAACGACCAAAAAAACATCACAAATGTTCTCACCTTTCTAAAAAATGTAGACTTATATTACAAAATCTAATTATATTCACACTCATATATTATTACGACAACAAAACATTGTTACTATAACTGTATACCAAAGTGGTCGCTAATGACCTCGATGTTAATGCGACCTTTATAAATAAATAATATAAAAAAAAATATTTTTTTTCGAAGTCATCACGATCATCGATGTTTTTTCATACATAACTACATTTTTTACTGCATCGTGTAACTACTAATCGAAAAATACTTTGATATATGTATAATGACATGACCTTGAAATGAGTTTGATATTCGGTTGTTCGGATCAACGAGATGAGTCATTTCAGGGTCATGTTATTATACATATTTGAATTTATTTTTCGATTAGTTAGATGATGCAATAAAACATAATGTAGTTATGTATCAAAAAACATTGATGACCTTGATAACTTCGAAAAAAATGACCATCGGAAGAAACATTCTAGCCAGATATTTGATCCATTGACACCACGCACATTACGAAACAAATACTTTCTGCATCACAATAACCTGAAGACATAGTTAGGTGGCTTTACCACGCAAAGGAACGCCAATTTTCGAAGATCAAGGTCATCTTAAGGTCATGTTACTCTATATATCTGAATGTATTTTTCGATCAGCTACACGATGCAATTAAAGAAAAAATGTAGTTATCCATGAAAAACACCGATGAACCTAATAACTTCGGAAAAAATATTATTTGCAATGTAACGGTTTCTTCAAACCATTCTAATAGTACACAAAATATTTTTTGTAGTTCCACAAATGGAGGAGAAAAGGTGGAATTATTTAAACAGAACACTCAATATAGGTTCAGTACAACATTTGTTAAATTATCGCAATATGCGCATGTATATACTGAAGAAGCTGTAATAATAGTTGCAAAGAAATTATGTTGTAGCATCATAAATTGTGGCTTTGTATTTATTTTATAATAAATGGTATACAGTCTTGCGCGGATTGTATAGAGACAATAATTGCACTTCAAGTAATCTTAACGGTTAATCAACACACATGTTCTCAAAATACTAGATTTAGAATAGTGTACCGGTCGGAATACATAACATATATACATTGTGCTCAGTCCGTGACGCATGCGCGACCAAATCAAAGATACATAGATACATTGAAAACGGTCCTTAACACAGCAGATTCAAGACGATTGGGAATACATAATTTGAAAGCTAGGATTCGATCAGATCAATTAAGATAAGTATTTGCAAGTATAAAAAAGATTGAGAATAGGATGAACCAGATACTATATGTGATTTATTTTATTTTCTTATTACAGATGATATAGCGAGCAGCAAACAGGATTACGTATCTGAATGAGTGGCTTTTAAAAATGCATATGTTCCTATGCATATGATCCTATGTCGACCTAGACTCGAGGTTGATTTTTGGACCACTGGTTGCTTCTTTTACATATTCATATTTTATTCATTAATAATATCACAATTACGTAGTATGTTAATGCAATTCTAATTTTCACTGTTCTAAATATATTGGTAAAATGTTTATGTGTGGTAATATAGCATCTGAAGGATAAGGCGATAGTTTTAATCGAAGTGGTAACAAACCGGAATTTTGTAGGTTATTTTTGTTTTTATAAGATCGAGCGAGGGTGGCATTGAATAGGGTTAGGCAGAGTAAAACGGACCCACGTTATTATTGCAATAACAATAAACATTAAAAAATTTATCCAGAAGAAAAAAATGAACTGTTATATCAGTATGCACAACGAAAAATTAATCGCGACTTGGCCGTAATTCCACCTATGTCTCACATTACAATGCGCAATATTTTATTTGTGCATGATTAACAAATATTGTACTTATCCTAACTACCATCATGGAGCGAAATATTATTATAACTGCAGTGTATATACTGCATATATCGTTGAATTTGTCTTTTTTACGCACTATAATAATGTAGAAACAAAATGTATCACTAATTTAAAAAAAAAAATCACGATCTTGAAATCTCAAAAATTGACTTTTCAAAAAAAAATATTTTTTGAATTATATTTAATTTAATAAACAATACAACTTTTGTTTAAGATTTTTTTTATATTTTTATAAATAGCGAAAATATTTAGACATTCCCATTTATACGTTCTTCTGTCGTATAGAAAAAATGCACATTTTTCATAACTGTAATGAAACAATTTTTACTCTCATTAAGGTTACAGTTTTTTAATTATATAATATCATTACTACTATTTATTACGAGCAGAGTAGTTTGTATGATATCACGTCCATAAATACTAGACGATACCGAGGAGCTTGTGTTCTCCTCGAACAAAATTTGGAAAGGGACATTTTATATTTGCCTTGCAGACATCATATATATATATATATCAAATCATTTTACATAGTATATTTCACGAAAAATGTGGCCCGAAAAAAAATCGAAAAAATAATTTTCACCAAGTATAACTAAGGGCCACCTTAATATATGTATATACAAGGTGTCCCAAAATTCGTGTAGTTCCCGGAAATGGGAGGTTCCTTGGGTCATTTGAAGCGACATTTTCCTTTACAAAAATGGCGCCGGCACGGCTACAGCGGATTGATTATGGCTCGGCCAATGGCGCCGCCATGCTAACCGGGACCTGTCGCTGAGGCGGACTCCGTTCGCTATAGCCGCGCTCTGATTGGTCCGTGTTTTTCGTTAATAACTCCTAAACAAAGCTGCCGGCACCATTTCTGTAAAGGAAAATGTCGCTTCAAATGACCCAAGGAACCTCAAATTTCCGGGAACTACACGAATTTTGGGACACCCTGTATACACTAGCTTCCCTCGCCACGCGTTGCTGTGGTACAGTATTTTTTTAAAGCATGTATGTGCTGTGAACAGGTTTGCGATAATCTATTGCGTTCATTTCCATTTCGCTTTCCGCATTGCTCTGTAGTTGTGTGTCTCTCTCTCTCTCTCTCACAGTTTTACATTCTCGCAATTTCACAGTTTTACAATGTGCAACTTTGCAACTATAGAATTTCACAGTTTAAGATTTGTTGCTTTGGAATTCTACAATTTCACCGATTCACAATTTTCTACTATGCAACATTCCTCACAATTCAAAACTTGAATTCCCGTAAATTTAAACTTGAAATTTCCCTCAATTTAAACTTGACATTTTCCTCAATTTAAATTGAGGTTATACGTAAAATTTTTTCGAAATTGAATTTGTAATTTCCCTCAATTTAAACTCGAAATTTCCCTAAATTTCACAGTTTCACAATTTTCTACTTTTCAATTTAAAAATTTCATAATTTTTCAATTTTAGCATTTCCCAGTTTTGCATCTTTTCAAATTTATAATTTTACCATTTTCAACTGTAAAAGTTTAGAATATTAAAGGTGGACTTAGAGGAGTAAGCGTACAGGGAGGGCAACAACTATCTCCTCTTTGAATTTATCCGTTATGTGACATACTATGGAAAAATATTGAAAAAAATTATCTCGGTCCAGAAGAAGACATGTCGTGACACAAACATTCTCTATGTGAGTGAAGGTGTGGAGGAGATTTCAAGGTCACCTTGATTTTTTAAAATTAAACATCTACTTTCTTCATAATGAACCGATAATTTATCATCGAATTCTGAGTAAAATGTATTAACCTCCATATGTCCTAAATCTAATAGCTAATGAAATATTATCGAAAAAATTTTATTTCTTCTTTGGATAATATCAAGTTAACTATTAAGTTTAGGACATATGAAGGCACAACATTTGAACAGACAAAATTTAATACTTTATCGATCTTTTCGATCGATCATTCTATCTAAGGTAAAAAAATAGGAGATTCCATTTTAAGGGGGTAAGGTATATGCAATTCTAGGGTTTTTATCAGTGTTGCTAACCTCTAAGCTGAAAAACGGATTTGGCAACACTCATAGAAGCTTCTGCCTGATTACCACGAGACGGAGCTGCTTGTTATTTCCATATTCTGGTTTTCAATATTACATTCCATTATCGATTCCATATAGATTTCTTATATATTCCGAGCGGGTATGCTCGGTAATCTGCGTGCGATCGTCCTACAAACGGACGAAAATTCATACATTGACTTCGTCGCGTTTTCACTGTGGCATACATATGTATCAGCCTATCGTTTCAGTAACGCATTAGCCCTCCTGACTAGGCCCTATCTACTGTCTAACTAGCTGAACTGAAATTGGCTCTAGACTTATTGTTAGATGTGTTTATACTCTGTCTGTATGAACGAAATATGGGGAATTGAATGCAATCACGGCTTTGAGTTACATTTCCTTATATGAGCATAATAGGAGCTGTGTGAGGGCTCATTATAAAGAGGAAGGTCTATTGTAGTAAGGTGCACTCATGATTTAAGTAAAAAAAGTCGTTTTGTATTAGAAAAATACATGGGAACCTGATGTTGGTTGTTTCGATTCTTCCCTCTACTTTAGACGCTCATATTATTAATTATAAACATAATCTCGTTAAATCATGATGGAAATAAGCTACAATCAACCTTCCTCTTTACAATGAGCCTTCACAAAGCTCCTATTATGCTCGTATAAGGACAAACAACTCGATCCCGCAAACACTGTTTTACTGGATTTTCTAGTAATATTCTAGTAATATTCTGCCTTTCCCTTACCGCCTTAAAAAAGGAAGATGACCTTCAATTGTAGGTGGCTGCTCACCCTGTATACGACAGCTCTCAGCGACAGGAAAGCGCGTAACGCGCTGACTTTACTCACCGCTCTCAACGAAGAGAAGAGGGAGTATATAGCGCAACCTGCTGCGTAAGAATAGGGAAAGTATTGTATGTATAAATAAAATATATTCCCCCATTTATATTATTGACCGTTACGCTTTTTCCTGTTGCGAATTCCGTGACGCGAATTAGGCTTACACCCTGCCAAAAAAAGTTTCACTTCAATAAGTACACTCACAAGTTCTGATAATAGACAGATTATACATAAAAAATATAACCAGAAAGTTTAACCATAAACTAATTACAACAACTTAATTAGTGTTGAATTCTACGTGTATGTAATATTGCCGCGTGCGGAATAATTCTGTGTTCAAGAGAACCGTATGCACAAATGCGTAATCTTGCTGTGTGCAAAAGAACTGTGCGCCAAAGAGACCTCTCATGTATTTATATGGTACTTGTGTTAAACCTCGTCCAAATCGATAAGAACTGTTTGCGAGCAGCTCAGTACAGTAAAATCTCTTAAGTTGCATTGCTCGATGCTTCGTAAGTTGCATCGGCCCTACCCACTCCACAGCCTGTCAACGCTGTCCCGCGCCGCAGGCCGGCGACTATTGTTGTCGGCTCGGGTATATCGGTGTGACCACCACTAACTACACTGACTCAATGAATCGAAAGTTCAACTTCTTAATTTTCATTATTTTTTCATGGGACTTTTTGAAAACGTATTTCTGGCATTTTTCTGAGTAAAATAACACCAAACACGATATAGTTTCAATTGTAATTTAGTGGTATAATCGACGAAGAAAGTTTCGGTCGCAAGGAAGGAAAGCGTATAGGATAGAAAGAGACACGGATAGTCGCCGTCGCCGGTACCGCTGCTCTATTGTAGTCTCGCTCGACGCGATCGGAGCGGTAGACCCAGCCATAAATCATAAAAGCAAGTCTGCCTCGTAAGTTGCATAGCCACAGTCCCGCGTTTCTGCAACTTACGAGATTTTACTGTATTCCGATTACAACCTCCTTCTTTGCGCATGCGCGGCGATTTCGGCTACAGTAACGTAACGTCTTCGATAAAGTGGGGTACCTTCAGCACCCCGCAGACTTTGAAAAAATTATTAGTATATACATATGAGGGAAATGTTAGTCTTAGAGGAAAGTAAGAAAAAGAAATGTACTATTGCACTCAAAGTATGATAACACTTTATTAAAATGATAAGAAAAATGCGTTGGCGGACGATGTCGTTAGCGCGAGGACCTGGTAAAACTCTCTTCTTCGCCGGAAAACGAACTGCCGCTTCGACCTCTTCGAAGGACCCCCTTCGGGTTCCCAAGAAGAGGAGAGGATCTCGCTAAAAATGGTGGGGACGGAAATTAGCGGGCGAGTTCACCTATCGTAAAAAATGCCAATGCGAAACTCCCTGGGTCGCGCGAGGCCAGCTCCCGGGTATACCTGTATACCTGAGGTAGCTGGACTCGTCGCGGCCAAAAACACTCGTTGACTGAAAGTTATGGGCCCCGGTGAGTCTGGTTGCCAGATGTGTTGGGAAAAATCCCCATCACAAATCACTTCGTACCGGGTCTAGGTAAAAAGCGTTTACAACTACCTTATATATCATGAGGCCGAAAATCTCCGGGGCCTGGCAGCGACGGCGTCGCTACATCACCCCCCTGCCAGTAAATTTGTCCAAATTGTTCAAATTTACGTGGAGAAATTGTTACGCCCCTTACTTATCTTACTCTATCGTGTACAGTCGTTTAAATACTAATTATTATTTTACGATTGTTTATGCAAAACCGGCTTGGTATCGGTCTGGGAAACGCACCCGTCTTCCGGAGCGGGTTGTGTTGCTCGTTGTTGTGTCCGTGTTTTGTCCTGACTGTACATTTGTTGTGGCGTGTGTATTTTGTGTAGGGTTCGGCGGTGGATTTGTGTTTGTATTTTGTGTTGTCACCTCGTTGGGGATTGAAATAAAATTGCCACTATTAATACTCGTTGGTAAATCTTCGCCCATAATATACGCTGGTTTTACACGGTCTATTGTTACTGTTACGTGCTTTCCGTTTATATCTAGCTTAAAAGTTTTATTGTTACGGCAGACTACTCTATAAGGACCGTCGTAAGGGTTTTCTAGAATTCCCTTGACCGCGTCGTGTCTTAGAAATACGTATTCGCACTTATCTAAATCTTTAAAAATAAATACACGTGGTTTACTGTGATTCGTGCCGTTTGTTGGGGTTAAATTATGGAAATGATTTCTTAAATTGGATGAAAAAACGCTCATGTCCCTGTTACTCGGCGTTGGGCGGAGGAACTCTCCTGGGAGTCTGAGTGACTCCCCGTATACTAGATCCGCTGAAGTCGCTTTTAGATCTTCTTTCCAAGCCGCTCTTATCCCTAATAATATTGTCGGAAGTACCTCCGTCCAACGTGAGTTTCCATGACAACGTAAGGTTGCTTTAAACTGACGATGAAACCGTTCGACCATTCCGTTAGCTGCTGGATGGTATGCGGTGGTGTGAAGATGAGTTGTACCTGTTAAGGTGCAGAGCTCCTTAAATAGGTGTGACTCGAATTGCCTCCCTTGATCGGTCGTGACTCGCAGGGGTACCCCAAAACGGCATATCCAACCCTCATAAAAAATACGGGCAACCGTGCCAGCTTCTTGGTTCCTTAACGGCAAAGCCTCTGGCCAACGCGTGAAACGGTCAACGCACGTTAAACAATACCTGTAACCCTCGGAAACTGGAAGGATCACGATATCTAAATGAACATGTTCAAACCTCGCCGAGGGTGTAGGGAAAACTCCGAGGGGGGCTGTGACGTGTCTGGAAACTTTCGCGCGCTGGCACGGAATGCAATTACGCGCCCACTCTCTGCAATCCGATTTTATGGATGGCCAGACGTAACGTTGTGTTACGATTTTGACCGTCGCATTGATACCGGGGTGTGCCAGATTGTGTAACGAGTTGAAAGCAGCTCGTCTAAATGAAAACGGAAGGAATGGACGTGTAGACGTTGTGGAAACATCGCAGTAGATAGCTTCGGTCGACCCGGGGATTTGAATTTTTTTAAGATCTAAACTGCTATTATGATTAATGTGCGTTTGAAGTTCCGCGTCGACAGCCTGGGCCGCCGCTAGCTCGTCGAAATTGATACTTTTATCCACTGTTTCAATTCTGGACAGGGTATCCGCGACAACGTTGTCGCGTCCGGAAATGTGCTTAATACTGGTGGAGAATTGACTAATAAAATCTAATTGTCTAATTTGTCTCGGGGTGTGTTTGTCGGGGTTAGCGTTGAAAGCGAAAACTAAAGGTTTATGGTCTGTAAAAATAGAAAATTCTCTGCCCTCTAACATGTGACGGAAATGTTTTATTGATTGGTAAATTGCTAGTAATTCCCGGTCAAAAGCTGAATATTTTTGCTGAGAGGATGATAACTTTGTTGAATAAAATGCTAGCGGCTCCCATGTGTCACCTGCGCGTTGATTAAGTGCAGCTCCCACCATGGATTCCGAGGCGTCACAGAAAAGAGCCAAGGGTGAATTTGTCTGCGGATGGGCTAGCAGAGTGGCCTGTGCCAAACTCTCCTTGCAACGATAGAACGCGTTGCGGGCCTCATCCGTCCATATTACTGGTTTATTGCCTTTTATGTTTTCTTTGAGGAGGCCGTTCAAGGGACCCTGGGTTTCTGCCGCCTTGGGTATGAAACGACGGTAGAAGTTAACCATACCCAAGAACCGGCGTAATTGTTTGGCAGTTTTCGGAATAGGGAAGTTGGCTATTGCTTCTATTTTTACGTTCGTGGGACGCGTACCTGTGTTTGAAATTATAAAACCTAAGAAATTTACTTCCCTTTTCCCTAAATTGCACTTACTGGGGTTTACGATAATGCCGTACTCTTTGAAACGTTGGAATATTGTGACTAAATGCTTTTCGTGTTCGTCCTCGGAATCTGATGCTACTAGAATGTCGTCTATATATGCGAAACAAAAATCGAATCCTCGTAGAACCTCGTCTATGAAACGTTGGAACGTTTGTGCCGCATTGCGAAGTCCGAATGACATGAGGGGAAATTCAAAAAGGCCGAATGGCGTGGTTATTGCCGTTTTGGGAATATCTTCCGTGGCAACAGGTATTTGGTGGTAAGCTTTAACCAAATCAAGGGTGCTAAAAACCGTCTTACCATGCAGCGCTTGAGTGAAATCCTCAATGTGTCGAACGGGGTATCGATCCGGAATCGTTCGTGCGTTTAAACCGCGATAGTCGCCGCACGGTCTCCAATCGTTGCTATCCTTCTTTGGCACCATATGCAGCGGGGATGACCACGAGCTCTGGGACGGGCGCGCGATACCTAAACGCATCATCGTCTCGAACTCTTTCCTGGCGATCTGGAACCGGTCCGGGGCTAGGCGTCGAGGCTTGCTGGCGACCGGCGGTCCTTGTGTTGTCCGTATAAAGTGTCGGGTGTTATGGTGTACTGCCATGGGTGTTCCTCCTGGTTTCGTTATCTCAGGGAACTGACGTAGAATGGTAAGGAACTTTGATTCGCCCTGGATCACTTTGATGGAAATGGTGTCTTCCTTTACTGTTGCTCCTCGAGAGGTTAATTCGGTTGTCTGGTCGATGAGCTGTTGGTTTTTCACATCGACTAACAAACCGAAATGAGCCAGGAAATCTGCGCCTATAATGGCTTTAGCGACGTCCGCAATAACAAAGCGCCACGTGAATTCCCGACGGAGACCCAGATTTAGGGTTAGGGTCGTCGTGCCGTACGTTGAGATCGGTGTGCCGTTAGCCGCAGCGAGCTCGTATTTAGCCTTCGGGCATCGGTCGCGGACGGACGTTCGGGGAAAAACGCAGAGGTCGGCTCCTGTGTCGACCAGAAACTGCGTGTTCATCTTCCGATCTATAATAAAGAGACGGCGTGATGTCGGGCTGTGATCGTTATCCGTCATTAGCGACTGCCCCGCGAGTTTCCCTCAAACTGCTGGAAAGAGCAGGGCGGAGTACAACGGTAGGCTCTTGCTTTGAATTTATCGTGGTACCAACATATTCCGTTAGCAGTGTGTGGTCTTTCCGATGATTGCCCCCGCGAGAAACTTCGCGGGCGCCGGCGGTCGGCGTATCCTCGGGATGGAGGATTGTCACGGCGGGAGTAACGTAGCTCTTCGATTTGACTGCTCATCCTTTCTGTCCGATCGTGTAAAGATATGAGGAGATGTACCATCTTCTCTGCAAGGGCGTCAGATGATGACGGTGCAGCTGCTGCATTCGTTTGGGCTGCTCTGGTGTCTGCCGCCTCGGCGATGGTTGGGCGGCTGGGGAGTGTCTCCGCGATAGCGTCCGCCAATTCCGCCACCTGATCTAGGGCTGTTTCCTTTTGTGTCGCCAGGATGGCTTGAATGTTCGTCGGTAGGCCCCCAAGCCACAAGGTTCGCAGGATCGTGTCGGAGACATAAGTGCCTGCGAGCTTCCGTAGGTGTCGCAGATATTGTGAAGGCTTGCGGTCTCCGAGCTTTTCTCCTTCCAAAAGCTGTTGCGTTTTCTTCTCTTGCGAGATACTCAAACGTCGCACCAGCTCGGTTTTTAAGGTCTGATAAGCATTCTTACTCGGAAGGGCGAGTAATATATCGCGCACCTCCGCCATGCATCGTGAGCCGAGGGCGCCTGTCACGTAAGTGGTCTTCACGGCGTCGGAAGTTATCCCGGTCGCGGCGAACATTTGTTCCACAATGCAGAACCATAGTTCTGGATCCTGAGCGTCGAAATCGGGTACGCGCACTCGCATGCCGTCGGGGCCGTTTACCGAAACCATCGTTGTACGCGGAAAATCGAGAGTTGGTCTATTATGACTGTCACTTCACTGCAAACTCATGTAAAACCGTAGACTTCGTAACAAGAATCACGTCGGGGTCACCAATGAGGGAAATGTTAGTCTTAGAGGAAAGTAAGAAAAAGAAATGTACTATTGCACTCAAAGTATGATAACACTTTATTAAAATGATAAGAAAAATGCGTTGGCGGACGATGTCGTTAGCGCGAGGACCTGGTAAAACTCTCTTCTTCGCCGGAAAACGAACTGCCGCTTCGACCTCTTCGAAGGACCCCCTTCGGGTTCCCAAGAAGAGGAGAGGATCTCGCTAAAAATGGTGGGGACGGAAATTAGCGGGCGAGTTCACCTATCGTAAAAAATGCCAATGCGAAACTCCCTGGGTCGCGCGAGGCCAGCTCCCGGGTATACCTGTATACCTGAGGTAGCTGGACTCGTCGCGGCCAAAAACACTCGTTGACTGAAAGTTATGGGCCCCGGTGAGTCTGGTTGCCAGATGTGTTGGGAAAAATCCCCATCACAAATCACTTCGTACCGGGTCTAGGTAAAAAGCGTTTACAACTACCTTATATATCATGAGGCCGAAAATCTCCGGGGCCTGGCAGCGACGGCGTCGCTACACATATGAAAAGGCAAGGGATTAGGCTACTCTTAAAACGCTAGCAATTAAGTTTCAAGACGGAAAACTCATCCCCAAAATAATACCAGTGTACTCCCGCCAATATAACTGCCAAAGGGGAGTCAGGTCTCTGGCCGCTCTTCCAAAAGTATAGCAAGAAAACTTTTTATTGCACTTTTCGAATAATATAAAGCACTATTTAGATAGGCCTTGTTAGTACACGTTTTATGAGGAAACCCAGATAGCACAAAGACATCTTGAAGACGTTTTAAACACGACTGGTGTCAAACATTCAAGATATCTTATGGATGTCTTGAATGTCCAACGTATTCCGAACGATTCTTCCATTTCCCCCCCCCCTTTCTACACCTCATCATCTTGGATTTGTCCGTATTAAGTAATAGCTTTTACCCCTCTAGGTATCTTTCCAGTACCCCTATCATTCCCTTCATCCCATCCTCCTCCTCTGCCAACATAGCTATGTCGTCTGCATATGCCAGAGTGAGAATATTTCTTCCCCCCACTTTGACTGTAAAGCAAGGGGCTTAGTGGGCATCCCTGTGTAACCCCTCTCTCTATCCAAAAGCTTGCCCCTTCTTCCTCCCCCACTCTAATTTTGCATTTTGTCTCCCTCAAGACCTCCCCGCACCTCTCCACCAAACCTTCCCTCACTCTCCTTTTCCTCATCGCTTCTAACAGTACATCCCTGTCCACCGAGTCAAACGCCGCTTTTAAATCTATGAACATCACAATCAACCTCCTTTCTTTCCTCCTCACCTGCCTATTTATCAGATAGTTTAACACGTATACATTATCAATGCATCCTAGGCCCTTTCTAAAACCTATTTAACTCGCCGGTAGCAGCCCCTTTCTCTCCACCTCTTCTCTCACTCTTTCCGCTAAAACTGCCGCATAAATCTTATATGCTGTTTGTGTCAGCGTTACCCCCCTATAACTCCCCACCCTTCTACCATCCCCTTTTTTCACAATTGGAACCACTACCCCCTCTGACCAGTCTTCTGGCCATCCAACTCCTCTCCATACCCTATTGCAAATCCTCCATAACCCCTCCTTCAACTAGGGGCCCCCATGCTTCCACACTTCGTTTGGAATTCCGTCACCCCCCGCCGCTTTCCCGTCCTTCAGGCCTTTTATCACCTTCATAATTTCCCCTATTTCTAAGTCTTCCTCCCCGTCTGCCTCTCTTCCACTTTTTCCTAACCTTCCCTCCTTCCCTTCTACCCCTCCCAGCAACTCCCTAAAGTACTGCTCCCACTCTTCCATCTTTATTCCCTCGTCTATTCTCTTACCTCTTTTTCTTTCCCTGTTTACAACCTTCCAAATCTGATTTTCCGTTTGTATCCCCTCTATTTCCTTTTCCCATCTTTCCCTCTCCTCTTTCTTCTTCTCTTCTTCTCTTCTTCTCAGCCCTTTCTCTCCCTCTTATACCTACACCCCACTACCCTTCTCAACAGCTTTCAGCTCTTACGCTTCTTTTAATTCTATATCTTTACACCAAAATCACTCACAGCCAACTAATCACTACAATCTCTCATACAACCGGAAACGGAAGCCAAAATGTTAATTATATTTACATATATTTGATTGGTCATGTGAAAATAAGAGACCGCAAGGGTCCTAGTTCCTTTTCACATGACCAATCATATATTATATACATATAAAGGAAACAATTATATGAACGATTCATTAAAAGCGATTTATTAAAATCGTAAAAAACCTTTATAAAAAGTTAAATAAAAATCAGAAAATAACAATAAAAAATTAATTTCTTTTATTCAAGCCAGCCGCAAACCTGTCCACCGCCCTTTTCAGCCACATTTGTGTGGCAATCTCCGTTTCCCGTCTCGTTCCACCGACGCGTCCCTTTCCTGCAGCAGCTTGAAAAAAAATTTCTTATTTTATTAATTTGTACATGAATCGTTACTTTTATAATAACATTAAAATAAGGGCGATATTTACATATTACGAGGTTGGTGGTATTTAATTTATTGAAGGGCTTCTTGCCCTTCCTGCCCAGCCAACTATACGTCAATGCTAAATTGTTTGTCATCAGCGTCGACAGAACTCTTTTCATACAAATTGGTAGACGTTCTCACCTCCGATTTTGTGTAATTCCTAAACCTAAAATAAGAAGTTGTTAATATTATATTCTGTTAATTATATCAAAATGAAAGATCAATTTCAGGTATTTTAAGTTAATTTATTACGTCAATAAATTTTACTTACGCCATCGTGAAATTGTTCGTCACTATTTAGAATATTCTCAAATGTGGAGAACTCCTCGTTCGTATTCAGCGAAAATTTCAGTGACGAAAATCTTTGTAAAAATGGGACCTTATTATCTTGTCCAGCGTTTTTCTTGTTCACCGCTTCTTTCAATTCACGCGCTTCTTCTTTTTAATTTTTTAGCTCTTGAAGTACATCGGTGAGGAGCGATCTAAAGCATGCCCTTGTTTTTCGATGTTCTTCATTCTTTGTAATAATGTCTCCACTTGGCCCACCTTACTGTGTCCAGCTTCTTGGTTTCCTATTGATTATTTATTAGAAATTATATTTGTTAAAGTAAATTTACTTATTATCTATAAAACATTTCTCTTAACTTACCAACAATAGAATGTTCCGCCATATACAGCGATTTCTCACAGTCGGCACGTCAATGTGAGTCTGAAAATAAAATATATTTTAATTAGAGTTATTAATTATTAAAGTTTAATTAGTGGGAGATAACTTGGGGTATTTGAAGCGACATATTCCTTTACTAAAATGGCGTCCGCGGCTTTGTTTAGAAGTTATTAACGAAAAACACGGACCGATCAGAGCGCGACCTGGGCAGTAGCGACGCGCCGCGCCGCGCCAGCAGCAGAGCATTGGCGATACGCCGTGACACCGTAACGAACAAGAGTTTCTCGATTATGTGAATGTTCACCGATTTCAATGAGCTTTGGATATATAGTCAAGACCATTATTCTGAACAACATTTCTCTGTAAAATTTTTGGCTGTCGGCTTTAGTTTACGAGATAGTCTCGATAAAACATTACTTGTCAATTCATTACGAGTGTTCATGAGAGTTCGAGACTGGCAGTCATCGCGAGCAGACGTGTTTATTTACGCTCAGTACAGATAGTGCTCGAATATCTTGACAATTCTACGTGTAGTATATAAAGTGAATCCTCTTTACGATATTCACAAGTGTTAAAAAAATTGAAATAATGGCTTCTGACAATAGGGGTCATCTATCCACCGAAAACCAAAGTTCTCCTCAAGCTCCAGTTGATAAAACATATGCGAATGTAGCGGCGAACAGTTTACTTCCAAGGAAAGACCAGGCCATTGTTCTAGATTCCATCGACGGTCTCTCTAACGATGATTATTTAGATGGTCTGGAGAAACTAATCAACATCAGTAATATAATATTTATCTACAAAATCTCCGGCGGAAGGATTTGTGTATTTTTAACCAGTGTCTCCTTAGTGCAAAAGATATCGGACAAAACTATTCAAATAGGTAATCTCTCACTAAAAATTAGACCGTTAATGGAACAAAAGAGTTGTAATCTCCAATGTCAGCCCTATCATACCACATGATTTTATTGTTAATTTACTAAAGAACAAAGGATTAACATTAGCCTCTCAAATTAGCTACATTAGAGCTGGCTTAAACAAACCGGGTCGATCTCACATTTTATCGTTTCGACGGCAAGTTTATATCAAGGAAGAAGATGAGCACCTTCTACCCGAATCTTTACAAATCTGCTACGAAGACACGAATTACTGAATATATTTCAGTACAGACTCTACCAGTTGCTTTATTTGTAAACAGAAAGGGCATATTGCTAAGGTATGTCCCAATGCTATTGAGAAACCGACTGTTGACATAACTACAAGTATGGTCAATAATACTGAGGTTCTCAAAGACTAATATAAATTTACGTTTCTCGGCGCAGTACGATCAGTTTCAACAAACTAGCAAATGTGCAATTATTTTATATCATCTTTGACGTTTCGATCCCAATGTGGATCATTTTCAAAAAATACGATATATATTGCGTCTAAAAAGAGAAGATTAGAGAAAATTTTATATAAGCAGTTATAAAAATAATTCAATGTTTCCTTTATAAGAGTTTAAATACTTACATGCTGTTTAACAAGAAAAACTTTTTTTGAAAAATATAATTATTAATAGCGTCACTGAATAGCTTTAGAAAATAGTAATGGATTACATGGTGGCAAATGTGAGACTGAGACAATTATGTTAACCTCACATAATATATAAACTCGGATCAACTGACATATAGACAAGCAGTGTGTCAATAGTAAATCGATATAGATCCAATGATAGGCCTTTGGAGACAAGCGGCGGTAAATTCAAATCATGTTATTAGTACTATGTTGTTATACATGCATTTAGTTTTAGAAGAAAATTTTTTAATTTTTAATAAATTGTGTAAATGTGAAAATTATGTAAAAAATGTTAGCAAAATCTAAAATTATATTGGAAAATCATCATAAATGCATTACTGGTTCAGTATTGCAGCGTAATAGTCATGAATCTTAGGTGTTTCATACCTAAGGTTTACGCTTTGATGTTTAATCGTATGAATTGTTTCCAATAATAATCTGCGCTGAAAGTTAGATTCTTTGTCAATAATTTTCACATTATCGTAATCAAAACGATGGTCAAATTCAATGGCATGTTTTGTTAAGGCAGTGTGACGTCAAAGATGATATAAAATAATTGCACATTTGCTAGTTTGTTGAAACTGATCGTACTGCGCCGAGAAACGTAAATTTATATTTATCGTGACGATCGAGAAACAAAATTTCACCATCAACAGTAATTATCTGAATACTGGTTTAAAAAGGAACGCTCCACCGTCAACCACCTCTGACAACACTATTGACGAACCATCATCGAACGGTTCTTTCTCAAATAGTAACGAAAATAGTTTTTCACCTAATCTAGAAAAATTAATTAAAACAGACTTTTTGAAACCTAAGGCCAAAAAATCAAAAACCATAGACGCTACTAGTCTCAACGTTTCCTGCCTGGAAAAAAAGTCTTGGGTTCCAGAAGAAGCGTTACTTCCAGCAAAAGAATTTATTGGACGGTCTTCTTCATCGTTAGTCTTAAACTACAATCAATTCAAGCAATTTTTGGATAAAACTTTGGGACAACATGACGTGCTGAGTATTGCACAACAATTCACGAGCGATGTAGTAGGCTTAATCAAAATGATCGATGTTGTGAGACTTCAACTAGAAGACCGATCTCTTAAGGCGAGATGTTCCAGAATTAAGAAAAAACTTCTAATGCAGTCTGCTGGTGATCCCTCATTGGATTCTGACCAATCCTAATCGTCCGACAACTCTTTCTACTAACAACGGAAATACCTATACTCCAATGGCTCGTCTGCGTCAAAAGGACCTTAAAATTCTATTCTGGAACCCAAGAAGCATCTTGTCAAAAAAGGAAGAATTACCTAAACTCCTCATTGATACGGATATTTTTGTATGCGTGGAATCTTGGCTTTCGGAAAGTAACTTTCATCTCAGCGGATTCAAAACATTCAGAAAAGACCGACCATACGCAGCGGGTGGTGGAATTCTTATCCTTATAAGAAACAATCTAGCTTTTGTTGAAATCAACAATCTCCTTAGTCCAGATAAAACGGTAGAACTGGCAGGTATTAAACTCAATAATATCCAACCTTCTCTCGATCTTATAGTGTGCTACAGAGCCCCAGGTCTTACACTCTCTCAAGTACAGTGGGATATAATCCTTGGTAATATTGACAATCAAAATCATACTATTTTTATGGGCGATTTTAATTCACATCATACTAACTGGAATTGCAAAAATAGCGACCTCAATGGTGAAAGGTTATTTAGCAGCTACAACAACTCTAATTTATTTCTTCATAATTATAATTCTATTACACATTTTCAAACTCGTAATAATATCTCAACTGTTTCGAATTTAGATTTAATATTTTCGTCTATAAACCTAATTGACAAAATCAATGTCATAGTTGATGAGGAGACATTGGGTTCTGATCATTTCCCGATATCCATAAATGTCTATTTAAGCAAATTTGTATATCGCAAACAAACCTTTAAACTCCATTCAGTACGCACAGATTGGGAAGGAGTAGATTCAACTCTTAATGATAACCTTTCTGACTTCTTTTCTCCAGAATATGATTTAATGAATGCTAATGAGAAATATTCCCTTTTTATACAGACACTAACGAATGCTATCACTCTCAACACACCAAAAAAGAAAATTGTTCCTAACAATATACACAGAAACCCGGTACCGTGGTGGGACTTCGAGTGTGATAAGGTTAAAAGACTCAGAAGAGCGGCTTTCAAAAAGTGGAAGCATACTAATAGTATGGTAGACTTTTACTCTTACAAAAGATTGGTAGCCCTAGCCAAACGCACTTTTAAACAAAAGAAAAGAGAAAAGTTTAAACAATTTGCCAATAAGATCAACTTTAACACTAAAGGAAAGTACGTTTGGAACACTGTCAAAATACTAAAAAATAAATGGACCAAAATAATACCTTCTCACAATACGGAAAACCACCAAACAGCTGGCATAATTGATGAAGCATTGAATAAAATTAGCCCTCCTTGTGTCCCCACAGATCCTAACTATCTACCAACCTGTGAGCAAAATGCTTTTCTAAGCTTACCATTTACTTTCATTGAATTCAACCTAGCTCTCAGAAATAAAAAATCCTGTTCAGCTCCCGGTATGGATGGCATTAATTATGAAATTCTAAAGATAATTCCAATAAAATATAAACTGATTCTACTAGATATTTTTAACGAGATGTTTAATACTAGTATGTTCCCAGAGGAATGGAAAAATTCATACATTCATTTCATTAGTAAATCAGATGGAAAAAGTGTCAGGCCAATCTCTCTGACATCTTGTTTATGCAAGCTGTTTGAAACAATGTTGAAATTTAAATTAGACTGGTGGATTGAGAGCAATGGTATTGTACCCATAACCCAATCCGGTTTTCTTAAGGGTCAATCAACAACTGATAATTTAACGAATTTGCTCCTCAATGCAGAAGAAGGTTTCAGTAATAAAAAAGATTTATTTTTGACAATGTTAATGTGGATATTCTTGTAAATAAACCCGCGGACATTGGATGTCCTCATAAGGTAATCAAATTTATAAAGTTTCTAACTCATGAAAGATTAATTAGTACAGACATCACAGGCAACAGTGTCAGGAAGGTTTTTAAGGGCATTCCTCAGGGTGGTGTGCTAAGCCCACTACTGTTTAATATTTATATCTCTAAAATTGCTTTAAATATACCTCGAAACGTTACTGTCTCACAGTTTGCTGATGATCTCGCTCTATACAGCAAAAGGTTTACAACAAAATCAAGTAAAAACCTTTTGGAAAAATCGATCTCTATGATCAATAAGAACTTAAGGGATCTAGGACTAGATTTATCTCCGCAAAAAAGTGTTTTTGTTCACTTTAATAAACGTAATATTCTACCTGGAGAGACCAAAATTATGATAAACAATGTATCTATTGAATCCAGTGAGACTGTGCGATTTTTGGGTGTAATTTTTGACTATAAATTTTCTTTTAAATACCAGTTAGATCATGTTAAAAAAAATGTTATAGAGCAATTAACATAATAAAATTTCTCAGAGGCACTTGGTGGGGGGCACACCCTGAAACATTAATAATACTATACAAGAGTTTTATTCGGTCTATAGTGGACTATGGTAGTTTCGTTTATTTTCCAACAAATAAGAAACAGATTGAAACACTTGAAAAAATTCAATATTGCGCCATAAGATTGTCTTTGGGACTCAGATGTAGTACTCCCACCAACATCCTTTTATCCACATCTAAACTGCAGCTTATACAAGAACGCTTTAAATTCCTTTGTAATAATTACCTATATAAAATCTATTCTAACTCAGGACTATTAATTCACAACACTGTTATCAGAATTAAAAGAGTTATTGACACACGTAACTCGAAACTTAAACTCAGCAATCGATTGTTGCTTCGTTGCTTAAGAGACCACGTGAATCTAATTGACTGTATATGTTCTTCGAATCGTTATAATATTTATAATTATAACTATTACGCCCTACTTAATGAAATCCACATTGATGTTGTCTTTGGTCGAACTGTGGCAAAGTCCAGGAATCCCAATCTCTTGATTGACAATATTTTGCGCGAAAAAGGTGCAATCTCAATATTCACGGATGGTAGTAAGAGCGAGGATGCCACCGTGGTTGGAACAGCTTGCATATGTCACAGTTTAAATTTATCAATAGTAAGAAGTATAAATCGTAATGCATCTATATTTACCGCTGAGTGCATTGCGCTTATGGACGCTGTAGATATTGCTCTCAAAAACAAAGACCAATGCTTCATTATATTCTCTGACTCTCTAAGCTGTTTAACCTTGCTTTTATACCCCTCCATCAGTAGTAGCCTTAACCCTTACATACTTAGTATCAGGAGTAAAATTTATGAACACAGCACAAAATACCCAGATTCCAATAAAATTCTATTTTATTGGGTACCGTCCCATGTGGGTATTTGCGGGAATGAAAAAGCTGATGAGTTAGCTAATATTGCCAGAAACAATGTTGATCCAGACAGCTCTCTCAAAATACCACATACTGATTTGAGGGTGATCTCCAAATCACGTGCTTTTACTAACACAAATGAATATATAATTAATGAAGGCCGATACAAAGGGAAAAATTATTTTGAACATTTTCATGACGAAAGAAGAAAACCCTGGTTCACGGGGAAGAATCTATCTCGATAAATCGTTGTTACCATAAATAGAATTAGATCTGGTCATTACAGTCTTAACTTCTCTCTAGCCAAAATCAACGTAGTAGATAACCCTGGCTGCTCATGCGGATATGAGATACAAGATATTGATCATGTCCTATGGCAATGTCCTACTCATGACAATCACAGATTAAAATTTATACATAACTTGAGATTACTAGGGTTTTCTCTTCCCATGTCATGTAATGTTCTACTCCACAGACCTACAAACACTATATGTAAGATCTTATGTTCCTTCCTAAAAGATTGTGAACTATGTATATAGCGTCGACAAGTCCAGTAGCAGCCTATCGTTTCGACTTTTGTATTGAATGGCTAAATGTTCTAGCTGGAAACTATTTCTAGTCAACTCCCATCGAAATATGTTATAAGTTATTATTAAAAGTTATCTTTGTAATGTTGGCATGCACAATCATGTGCATGCTGCTAATAATCCCAATTGGGGTTCTATAGCTTAATAAAAAAAAAACGAGTGTTCATGATAGCGGACACGACCTACGGCAACTTTACCCGAACGAAAGAAGAGGCAGAAACTGCTTGTTTTAAAAACTCACTTATTCAGCCGTAAATCCATTTGCTGCCTCGAAATGTGCGACAATGGGTCAGTCGGTAACGAACTACTACACAGATGATTTCAGGTATGCGACAGTACTGCAATCCAAGGGGCGTACAGCCAAGTCAACGAACTGCATAGCTGGTGGTAGATTTCAGGTATACGACACCCTGACGGATACGCGATCAACGATTTGGACTTTTCACTTTCACTTTCAAATCGATAATTAAATCACATCTTTTTTCACACAGATGCACTAACAATAATTACAATATCCCTTGTATTGCAGCAAAAATCACAACTTTCTAAAAGAAGAACACCCCGAATTTTTCTTTCACTTTTCACTGTACAGTTAAACGTACGTTTTCACACTGGGAATATTTCACGGCGACAGTCGATGAACTAAAATCCTTCGACAAATCCAAGGGCTGCAAGAAAGTGGCAGCAGCATCAGACCCACAGCGGCCGTAGGTGATAATGATGAGGCAGAGACTTCGACTGACTGCAGTTTCTCAAAAAAGCTGCGAACACCCCCAAATATCCCCACCACGAAGAAATACTGAGGATACAGGAACATTCTAAAAAATCACGAGAAAATTTTTCCGTTCCGGTGTCCTTGCTGATATTCCCGAGTAACTGCAGAGTTCTGATTTATGGCACCATCCCTCCCGCGGAGACGAGGATCCCTGTTTTCTATCGTGGAGGAAAGGTAAGGGTCACTCTGCTCCAGTTTCAACTTCTGCAAAACACGTGATTTTTTAGAATGTTCCTATATCCGCAGTTTTTCTTCGTGGTGGGGATATTTGGGGGTGTTTGCAGCTTTTTTAACTTCCCGATTTTATAGGGAAGTTACTGTAATGACCCCGAAATTCGAAAATCGATTTTTTAGCAGATGTCCACGTTTTATGGTAATTGGAGTCATTTTAGACTATTTTTATCAAAATGTCTGTATGTCCGTTTCTATGGTATCAAATTTTTCGTTAACGTTTTCGGAAAAAGTAACAATGGGATCAGTATGATGAATGATGCAATCGATGTGCTCCGCTGTAACTTAGAGCTGATTAGATTTTGGTCCACTTTGGTCCAGTAGTTTTTTAGTTTTTTTTAGTTTTTTCGAAAGAAGTTCACTCAACAATGTAATTTATACGAGAGGACGGAAATTTTCCACCGAAGAAACAAAATTAATTCCATAAAAAAAATTTTTTTCATTTTTTTTCATTTGTTTTTTTATTTATGCAACTAATGCTAATGTTACCGCTTACAATAATCGACAATTATCCCAATGCAAGCGTGAATTTCATCTCTACTCTCGAGAATACCTTTTCAAAGAATATAGATGAAAGTACAAAAAAAATTTATATTACATTCTTTGAAAAAACAATCAGTTTGAAACGAATTATTAACTCAGATTAAATTGAAAATTAATATAAAATATATGATAATTGTTAATAACATTGATGTTGAAGACGGATTGGTTAATGGAGCACACATGCGGAATATTAAAATTTATTACTTTTCAAGAAAATACTAAAATTCCGTCTATATTGTTGTTAGATTTTCAATTGCCCAGAGTAGGAGTGAAAGTAAGAACTCCTAATCGTAATTATATGAAAAATGCAAATATTGAACAAAATTTAACACCAATAATAAAAATATCGAATCAAGTAAATATGTCTAGTAAGGAAAAATATCAAATCGCACGTAGTCAATTTCCAGTGGTTCCTGCTGAAGCGATTACAATTTATAAAAGTCAGGGACAAACATACGAGAAAGTATGTTTGAATTTTAAAACATCAGAAAAACGAACCTTACAAATGTTGTATGTAGCACTGAGCAGAGTTTGAAAATTGAGCGGTTTATATATTTTGGGACAATTTAAATTAACAGTATCGAAGAAAACCAAGAACAAAACTGCAAGCCCTGATAATGAGGAGTTGTATCGTTTACGAAAAAATAATTAAGACAATTTATTTTGCAATATTACTCTGCTATAACATGGAACCAAGCGAGCAACGAGCATACGATATTGGCTTAATGAGATTCCACATAGCAAACATTTTGATAAGTAGAAAACTATTGAATTTCCCTGAAAACGTATAATCTTCTTAAAACGTACACTTTATTTTTTTGTCTTCTTAAAAAATTCAAAAGCCTACATACGTCATGTGGTTGGGCATGACGGAGGGATTCCCTTTAATTTTTAGCATTTCCTACAAAACGTACACTAAATAAATAATGATAATAATATACAGAAACTAAAGAATCGGGAAGTTCTATGTGTGGCTCGTCGAGAGTCACATAAAATAAAAAACATTAATAGATGCAGGCCCTACTAGTTGGGAAACTGCAGTCAGTCGAAGTCACCTACGGCCGCTGCGGGTCTGATGCTGCTGCCACTTTTTTGCAGCCCTTGCTTTGATAGCCACAACCAGCGGTGCAATTACCGGTCTGAACGGACAAATTTATGGACAACGAGCGGAAGGGACACCGTATACGTTCCAAAGAATTGCGAGTTCATCGCTTCCGAAGGATTCTAGTGCAGCTACTGTCGCCGTGAAATATAATATTCCCAGTGTGAAAACGTACGTTTAACTGTACAGTGAAAAGTGAAAGAAAAATTCGGGATGTTCTTCTTTTAGAAAGTTGTGATTTGTGCTGCAATACAAGGGATATTGTAATTATTGTTAGTGCATCTGTGTGAAAAAAGATGTGATTTAATTATCGATTTGAAAGTGAAAGTGAAAAGTCCAAATCGTTGATCGCGTATCCGTCAGGGTGTCGTATACCTGAAATCTACCACCAGCTATGCAGTTCGTTGACTTGGCTGTACGCCCCTTGGATTGCGGTACTGTCGCATATCTGAAGACATCTGTGTAGTACCCAGATAGACTGACCCATTGTCGCACATTTCGAGGCAGCAAATGGATTTACGGCTGAATAGGTGCGTTTTTAAACAATCAGTTTCTACCTCTTCTTTCGTTCGGGTAAAGTTGCCGTAGGTCGTGTCCGCTATCATGAACACCCGTAATGAATTGACAAGTAATGTTTTATCGCGATTATCTCGTAAACTAAAGCCGACAGCCAAAAATTTTAAAGAGAAATGTTGTTCAGAATAATGATCTTGACCACATATCCAAAGCTCATTGAAATCGGTAAACATTCACATCATCGAGAAACTCTTGTTCGTTATGATGTCACGGCGCGCCGTGGTATGAAATGGCTAAAAAGCGGTCAAAAATCCGTAAAACGTAAACTATCCAATGAATTTGTTTAAAATTTTGTAGACAGGTTGCCACAAGTACAACGCTTCAATGACAAAAAAAAATTCGAAAAATTACTAAACATTAAGTAATATGGGCTAATTGCAAAACTCTGTTTTCGGCTCATTTTTTATGAATTGAAGCAAATCTTAAAAGTGTTAAGCAGCTTCGGTTTGGCACTAATCGTTTTGGTAAGGTATAATATTGAACTAATATTGTGTAAAAAATCTCGAGCAAATTCGAACAATCTTGGCCGCAATTTAAGTTTAAATATCAACTTTTAGAATATCTAAGAATGAATGGTGCGGAACTTACGATTATGTGGAGTTTAATGTGAAAATTTTTAAGGAATATTTTTAAGTAATAAAGGAAAACGTGAAACGTATATGATTTATTAATCCTTTTTGTACAAAAAATGTTAATAATAATTTTTTTTTATATTACGTAAATTATTTTTATAGAGGTTACTATATATTGTCAAAAAAATGCCTATTGAACTTTGTTTATTTAACAAAAAATTGTAATAACAATTTTTAAAAAAGAAAGAATAAATATTTTTTTAATTATAAATTTCACAATTTTTTAATTATTTATGATATGCCCTGTGGCGTCCAGCTTTCCCATCTTTGCCACAAGATGGCCAGCAAGCGACAACCTTTCTCGCTAGTACATGAGCCGACAATGTTTGTATATATACCGTCCTCAACCGCCTTCTATCACCTGCCTTAGACGGAAGGTGATAGAAGGC
>JAQQRY010013631.1:16133-30578 GCA_028455595.1 Lasioglossum vierecki | reverse complement strand
GGGGGTGTTGTAGCTCGATCGCTTTGCGAGCTCGCGAGAGGGTTAGTGGTACGCATGGCTAATAGGGCCTGCATCTATTAATGTTTTTTATTCTGTGTGTGACTCTTCACGAGCCACACATAGAACTTTCCGATTCTTTAGTTTCTATATATTATTATCATTATTTACTTAGTGTACGTTTTGTAGGAAATGCTAAAAATTAAAGGAAATCCCTCCGTCATGCCCAACCACATGACGTATGTAGTCTTTTGAATTTTTCAAGAAGACAAAAAAATAAAGTGTACGTTTTAAGAAGATTATACGTTTTCAGGGAAATTCAATAGTTTTTTACTTATCAAAATGTTTGCTATGTGGCATCGCATTAAACCAACATCGTATGCTCGTTGCTCGTTTGGTTCCTTGTTATAGCATACTAATGTTGCAAAATATATTATCTTAATTAGTTTGTCGCAAACGATACAACTCTTCACTATCCGGGTTTGCAGTATTGATTTGGGTTTTCTTCGATACTATTAATTTAAATTGTCCCAAAATATATAAACCGCTCAATTTTGAAACTCTGCTCAGTGCTACATACAATATTTGTAAGGTTCATTTTTCTAATGTTTTAAAATTCAAACATACTTTCTCGTGTGTTTGTCCGTGACTTTTATAAATCGTAATCGCTTCAGCAGGAACCACTGGAAATTGACTACGTGCGATTTGATATTTTTCCTCACTCAACATACTTACTTGATTCGATATTTTTATTATTGGTGTTAAATTTTGATTAATATTTGCATTTTTCATATAATCACGATAAAGAGTTCTTACTTTCACTCCTACTCTGGCCAATTGAAAATCTAACCACAATGTAGACGGAATTTTAGTATTTTCTTGAAAAGTAATAAATTTTAATATTCCTCATGTGTGCTCCATTAACCAATCTGTCTTCAACATCAATGTTATTAATAATTATCATATACTTTATATTAATTTTCAATTTAATCTCAGTTAATAATTCGTTTCAAACTGATTGTTTTTTCAAAGAATGTAATATAAATTTTTTTTGTACTTTCATCGATATTCTTTGAAAAGTTATTCTCGAGAGTAGAGATGAAATTCACTCTTGCATTGGGATAATTTTCGATTATTGTAAGCGGCAACATTAACACTAGTTGCATAAATAAAAAAGAATAAAAAATTTTTCATGGAATTAATTTTGTTAATTCCGTTAGTTAATTTCCGTCCTCTCGTATAAATGACATTGTTGAGTAAACTTCTTTCGAAAAAAACTAAAAAAATTACTGGACCAAAGTGGACCAAAATCTAATCAGCTCTAAGTTACAGTGGGGCACATCGATTGCATCATTCATCATTCTGATCGCATTGTTACTTTTTCCGAAAACGTTAACGAAAAATTTGATACCTTACAAACGGACATACGTACACACACATACACACACATTCAGACATTTTGATAAAAATAGTCTAAAATGACTCCAATGACCATGAAACGTGGACATCTGCTAAAAAATCGATTTCCGATTTTTGGGGTCATTACAGTAACTTCCCTATAAAATTGGGAAGTTAACAATACCAGACCTGAGCTATGTTGTAAATTTTAGTAGTAGACGTAATAATAATCCGACAGATAAAGATGTAGCAAATATAAAAAGGACTTTTTGGTATTTACAGGGTACGAAAAGTTTAGGTTTACAATACTTGAAGGATGAACCAGATAATAAAATAGAAGCGTACTGTGATGCAGACTATACAGGAGATCCAGAAACGAGGAAAAGCACTACAGGGTATTTAATAAAGTATGCTGGAGGAGTCATGAGTTGGAGCTCAAGAAAACAGCCCGTAGTAGCTCTGTCCAGTACAGAAGCAGAATTTATAGCATTTGCAGATTGCTGTAAGGAACTCCTATATATAAAAGGTGTAGTAGAACAATTGCTGGGGAATAAAGTATCAGTGGAGCTGAATGTAGATAACCAAAGTGTAATTCAAATTGCACGAAATGGTACGTTTAACAAAAGATCCAAACACATAGATGTACGATACCATTTTGTGCAAGAAAAAATTAGAGAAAGCGAAATAAAAATAATATATTGTAAATCTGCAGAACAAACTGCAGATATATTTACGAAGCCACTAGCGAGTAGTAAGTTCTTGTATCACAGAAATAATCTTGTAGTTTAAGAATTTCAAAGTGAGAATGTGACCACGAGCGACAGAACGTCTTTTGGCTACGCTGGTGTGCAGAGTATTTTGAGTTGTCTGAAAAGCGATCGCAGTGAAGAGAGACTGTAGAGGAAGGACGAGGAGAGTTTATCGTGTGAAGGTTCTGTCAGGCTCGTGGGCTCATTTACGTATCTTGCCGTTGCGCTACTCTATCGCTGATCGGGATAGTTACTAAAGATATTGTCTAGACGTTCGTTGTTTTCCGTGTGAGAAAAATGAGTGAATCGACGAATAACGTTTCCGACCAATTTCCGACGAGTTCGACGGTGAACCCTTCCGATCAGCCTCCGACATATATATAATCTTTATAATAAAAGTGTAGTTGTTCATAAAGTGTTAAAGGTAGTAGTCTATGAGAACCCTGACATTGTACTAAATAGAGCACGTGCAGAGTCTGTACTGCGTGAAGTAAAACTAAAGTTTCAACAGGCACGGCAGACACGGCTGAGCTTCTCAGAAACCAGGACGAGAGCAACAAGACCGATTCAACTGATTCACACAGATGTGTGTGGACCACTGGAGGTTAATACCTGGGATGGGAAGAGATACTTCGCCACATTTCTCGATGACTATACCCATTATGTTGAGACACATCTGCTAAAGCATAAATCGGATGTGCAAGAATCTCTGATAGAGTACATAAATAAAGTAGAAGCTCGATGGTGCAGCAAGGTGTCAAAAATAAGGTGCGACAATGGTCGCGAATATATAAACACTAAAATAATAAACTGGGCATAAACAAAAGGAATAGAGTTGGACTGCACGGTGCTACATACTTCTCAGCTTAATGGAAAGGCGGAAAGATTAAACCGAACCTTAATGGAGAAAACAAAAGCGTTATTGTTCGACTCTAAAATGAAGAAGGGGAGATGTGGGGAGAGGCACTCTACATGGCAACATATCTTCTGAACAGATCCCCAATGAGCACAGAAAAGAAGACACCGATTGAAAACTGGGAGAGGAAAAAACCGGATCTATCAAGAGTACAAATGTTTGGAAGTGAAGCTCATGTAAAAATAACTGGAAAATTGAGAAAATTAGATGCGAGAAGTGAAAAACACCTTATAATAGGTTATGCACCCAACGGATATCGTCTATGGAATAAAACTAAGAGAAAGATAATCATTTCAAGGGATGTGATCGTGTAAGAAGGGGAAACAGAAGAATACCAAATTGAAGATGACGTCGTTTTGAACTTGTCCTATGACGACGACGAAGAAGAGTGTGGAACAAAATAAACCGAAGATGCAATTCATGAAGAGAGCGAAAAAGAACAACAGCAAGAAGATATCTCCATAGAATGGCAGAGTTGCAGTGAAAAACAAGAAGATACCGAAGAAACACAAGAAACAACTATCGCTAATCAAGAACCACTAAGAAGATCAGAAAGAAAAAGGCAGCCCTCTGAAAGGTATAACTCTGCATTTCTAACATTTGAAGAGGCAGTTACAGGTTCAGACAAGGATCGATGGATGGAGGCAATCAATGACGAGAAGGAAGCAATGAGGAAAAATGATACTTGGATAATGGTAAACGCCAGTGAGGTCCGAGGAAGAAGACCCCCTCTCCAGCAGATGGGTATTAAAAATTAAAGACGATGGAAGGTATAGAGCACGCCTAGTTGTCCGAGGATGTGAACATAAAAAGGATCTGGATTATAAAGAAATCTACAGTCCGGTGGTAAGCAATGCTTCCTTGCGTATACTGTTTTCCATACCTGCCAACAGGAATCTTCGCATAATAACTTTGGACATTAAGACAGCATACTTACACGGAAACCTGAAAGAAACAATTTACATGTACCCATCTCAGGGATATAATGAAACAGGAAAGCTGTTCGAGCTAAAGAAAGCGGTTTATGGCCTAAAACAGGCACCTTTCTGCTGGAACGAGCGTTTTTCCGAGTTTCTTAAAGAAAAGAACCTCATTCCTCTCAAAAGTGATCGATGCCTGTTCAAGAAAAAAGAAAACTCAGACCTAATGTTGGGACTCTATATAGATGATGGACTCGTAATTGGCAGTAACATGGAAGAAATGACAGAGCTGCTTAACGAACTAAAAAATTCTTTCGAGATGACAATAGATAAAAATTTCTTGGTTTCTTGGGATGGATCCACACTGTACACAAGATGGCATAAGACTGTTTCAGGGTAACTACGCTGCCAAGGTGTTGGAAAAGTATCGGATGGAGAACAGCAAAGCAGCAGGAACTTCTATAAATCCATGCTCAAATGTTGACGAAGAACGGACAAGCAGCTCCAACTTCCCATATCGAGAAGCAGTAGGCAGTCTGCTTGCTGTACCTGTCTACTAAAACAAGGCCTGACCTGGCCTACGCAGTTGGATTTTGTAGCAGGTATGTTGAAGGTTAAACAGACCGAAATATAACAGATGTAAAACGAATTTTAAGGTACCTCAAGGGAACGGTAAACAACGGGATTTAGTATAATCGACAGAACGACGACGATACAATTCTGGCATACTGCGACTCCGATTTTGCTGGGGACCACTCAACCAGGCGCAGTACCACAGGTTACGTTATCTGCTACGGCGGCGGACCGATATTGTGGACTTCGAGAAGACAGCCAATGATTGCTACATCCAGCACAGAAGCTGAATTCATTGCAGCTGCGGAATGCTGCAAGGACCTGCGCTATGTAAAGATGCTTATTGAAGAAATAATAGGAAAAAAGGTGAAAGCAAAACTTCAAATAGACAATCAGGGAGCGATATCATTGATTACAAGTGGTCAAAGCACATAGACATTAAATACAGATATGTAAGTGAGACTGTAAAAACCAATCTTGTTCAAGTAGAATATTGTCCGACTGATAATCAAGTAGCTAACAAAACCCCTAGCTTTAGAAAAATTCAGAAAATTTAAAAACAGATTAATGGACGACAAGTGAAGAGCGATTGAGGATAGACTACTTCACATAATTGAGGGAGAGGCTTGTAAACAATTATTGTGAAGAAAGTAGCATGAGTGTGACTATAACTGTGTGTTGACACTGTGTGAGTGTTGGTAACAATTATTGTACAGAAAGCGACATGAGTGTGAATACAACTGCGTTGCATAATTGAGGGAGAGTTTTGGAAACATTATTGCGAAAAAGATAACATGAGTATGAATACAACTGCGTCACATAATTAAGGGAGAGTGTTGAGAATAATTATAGTGAAGCAGTTGGTATGAATGAGTGGTATGGATTGGTACGAGTATGGAGTATGGGTTGCTGCGAGTGTGCGGTATATGTTGGTATGAGTGAGCGAAGTATGAAAAGTGTTTGCAAAGCGGCGTGAATGCATGGTCGTATAGAGTAAAAGTTATAAACAAGTGGTTACAGAGTTTGTATTCTTTGTTTGTATTATATCTTTATATTATTAAATAATCTATATTTAGCAACAGTACGTTTGACTGTACAGTGAAAAGTGAAAGAAAAATTCGTTATGTTCTTCTTTTAGAAAGTTGTGATTTGTGCTGCAATACAAGGGATATTGCAATTGTTATTAGTGCATCTGTGTGAAAAAAGATGTGATTTATTTATCGATCCTCAGTCTTTCTTCGTGGTGGGGATATTTGGGGGTGTTCACAGCTTTTTTTTGGAAACTACAGTCAGTCGAAGTTACCTACGGCCGCTGCGGGTCTGATGCTACTGCCACTTTTTTGCAGCCCTTGGATTTGACTGCGATCGCGTACTTCATAGCCACCACCAGCGGTGCAATTACCGGTCTGAACAGACAAATAATTTATGGTCAACGAGCGGAAGGGACACCGTATACGTGCCAAAGAATTGCGAGTTCATCGCTTTTGAAGGATTTTATTACAGCGACTGTCGCCGTGAAATACAATATTCCCAGTGTGAAACCGTACGTTGGACAGTACAGTGAAAAGTGAAAGAAAAATTCGGGATGTTCTTCATTTAGAAAGTTGTGATTTGTGCTGCAATACGAGGGATATTGCAATTGTTATTAGTGCATCTGTGTGAAAAAAGATGTGATTTATTTGTCGATCTGAAAGTGAAAGTGAAAAGTCCAGATCGTTGACTGCGTATCCGTCAGGATGTCGTATACCTGAAATCTACCACCAGCTGTACAGTTCATTGACTTGGCTGTACGCCCCTTGGATTGCGGTACTGTCGCATACCTGAAGACATCTGTGTAGTAGTTCGTCACCGACTGACCTATTGTCACACATTTAGAGGCAGCAAATGGATTTACGGCTGAATAGGTGAGTTTTTGAAACAACCAGTTTCTGCCTCTTCTTTCGTTCGGGTAAAGTTGCCGTAGTTCATGTCCGCTATCATAAACACCCGTAATGAATTGACAAGTAATGTTTTTTCGCGATATCTCGTAAACTAAAGCCGACAGCCAAAAATTTTAAAGAGAAATGTTGTTCCGAATAATGGTCTTGACCACATATCCAAAGCTCATTGAAATCGGTGACCATTCACATAATCGAGAAACTCTTGTTCGTTACGATGTCACGGCGTACCGCCAACGCTCTCTTGCTCGCTCGGCGCGGCGCGGCGCGGCTGCCCAGGTCGCGCTCTGATTGGTCCGTGTTTTTCGTTAATAACTCCTAAACAAAGCCGCGGACGCCATTTTTGTAAAGGAAAATGTCGCTTCAAATGACCCAAGGAACCTTCCATTTCCCTGTCTGGAAGGAATTTTGGGACATCCTGTATACCCTACTGATCTCCTCGAAAAACTCCGCCTCCAGAGTAAGACGGAAGCAGAAGCTCTCAAAGACCAGCCTTCGACGATCTAATTTCCCGCTCGGAAATTTCCTCCCTAAGGGGGGAGGTATGACGTCGGCCCACTGCTGCCGACGTTGTTTGTACTTAAAACTACAAAGTATGAGTGAGTCCGAATATAGTTGTATGAAGAATGATGCATGTCGTATGCAAGTATGCTATTTTAGTAAAAAATCGTGTTATTCAATAATAATAATTATACAATCTATCTTAATAATTATATAATCACAATAAATCATGTAATCAACAGTAATAATTATATAACCTTTATAACTATGACATATTAATTATATTATATTACATATTATATTATATTATCTTAAATTCACACATTATATGAGATATTAACTATATTAAGAACCTAACTGAATACCTACCCAATTACCCTTACTTATTGTCACGCGTAGGAGTCCATAAAATCCGAACGGTTAGAGAATGAAGTGAGACGCCGATTACTGTACGAATGGATGGAGGATAAAGCGAAACGCCGTTAATATTGGAACGGTTAGAGAATGAAGTAAACGCCGATTGAATACGAATGGATAGAGAAGGAGTACGAGCCGATACTTCGAGCGCGAGGCATGAAATGTCGAGGCCAACGGATGCTGTGTTAGCAAAGATAAGGCGCTAACGCCACCGGTAGCCTACGTCAGGGCTCGGAAATTTTTACTCGCAACGGCCGACAATTGAAGGCTACGCCTCCTCGACCCGGCCGCGCTTCTCGCTCCCTCGTAGCGATCCTAGTGCTCGGAGCTGCTCAGGCGCGTACCAACATAGGCGCTATTCGTGTCAATAGGTTTCCACATTACCATTGAGGTACTATTGCTAATGCAATTTTTTTTGTTAGTGGTCTCCCCTGTAGGCCTATTCCACTATGTCGCACGATAATTTCGGACAAAACTGTGGAAAATTAATTAGAAAAACAAATTCGTAAGATAAATTTTAAAAATAACTATTAATTCTATTTTCCAAATTTTAATACTATCCGGAATATCATGATTTTCACGTGCATTTAGCGTCACGAATAGCGCCTATGTTATGGTACACGCCTGAGCAGCTCCGAGCACTAGGATCGCTACGGGGGAGCGAGACGCGCGGCCGGGTCGAGGAGGCGTAGCCTTCGATTGTCGGCCGCTGCGAGTAAAAATTTCCGAGCCCTGGCCTACGTGATTTCGAGCACTTACCGTTAGCGAATGCCTTTGTCCCCTCCATAGGCATAGCCAGTCTTCGTTCGCTCTTCGACCAGTACGCTCGACACACCCTGGAGTTTAGACACTCCAGCAGACTCCGGTCGTTTAACGTGACAATCCTTTCGATCGACAATCGTGTCGAGTTCATGCGCTTTGACATTATTCGTGACCTATAAACATTAGAGACCATACGCCCGCTGATATTTTGGGACATCTTACTATAGGGTGCGTAACCGCGTAACTGGCTGTTTTCAATGGTACAACCAGAGAGTACTTAGTTAACAGGTCCTGCATGGTAAGTATGTACATGATACAATATGTACACATTTTATCTACAAAATTTTTTTATGTGAAAATTCAATATAAAACTCAATAATATTAAATTTTCTGTATATATTTCACATACAAAAATTTTGTATATAAAAATTCAATGTAAACATAAGTACTATGAAATTTTCTATATAAATTTAGTCTAGAAAATATATTTACTTAAAAGTTCAATATAGACCTCAATTGTTTTAAATTTTTAAAGAAATTTCATTTATAAAAATTTTTTACATACAAAAATTCAATACAAACTGCAATAATATGAAATTTTCTATACAAATACCATATACAAAATTTTTTTATATAAATTTCAATGTAAACCTCAAGACTATGTAATTTTCTATATAAATGTAATCTAGAAAATAAATTTACATAAAAGTTCAATATATACCTTGTCACGTCCGGTGGTCCAACCGTTTCCGAAAGTACTAATCAATAAAAATAATCTATGCATTCAATATTTTTAAATAACAATTATTATAAATCCCTCATAGTGTTGCGCAAGGTAATAGAATTTTAACACTAATATTAATCGTAATATTAAAAATGTATCATATTATATCACATTACGAACGATAGAACTAAGCTGAATTCACTAAAAACAATCCGAATTAGAATCAAAACACGTCTAGACAAACGAAGATTCTGTAGACCATATTCAGCACGAGATTACAAACAGAGTCCAGGATAAACAAAACCAAACACCACTAAAAACTATATGGAACTGAACGTGAAAAACAGAAATCTGACCAAAATGCAGACGACAACTTTAATAAGAAACCTTTGCGAAGAAGAAGATACATCCGTTCCCACCGAGATAAAGCTTAGAACAAAGAATAAAGAAAATATAAAAGGGACTGCTCATCGTCAGGAGCAGTCAGTCCAATTCTATAAGTCAGTCCAATTCTATAATTCCAAGTATAATTCCAATATTTCAAACTATAATTCAAAGTTCAGTATCAGTTTCTTTGTTCAGTAAATTTTTGTTGTTCAAATTCAGTTTTTGTGGTTCAAGTTCAGTTTTATTGTTCAATTCGAGTTCAAGATTTTATTGCTGCCCAGTTCCCGTTATTTGGATTACGAATTAAAGCTGCTAGAACAACAACAACACGGTAAATACTAACATTTAATTATAATAACCCCAATAACACAATGTATCCGAATTTTTAGTTAAAATATAATATTGTTTTTCTTTTGTCAATTAAATAAATTGTCAATTCATTTTGAACACCTAACTTCGAACTTCACACTATAAATCCATAATTAGAGCCAATTGTCTTCCGAAAGAATCCTCAATTACCCGAACTGAAGCCGGTGAATGCAGGTAGGTTCGAAACTGCACTTTATCCCAGATTTAAACTTTTGCTTAATACTTCGTAACCAGAAATCATATCTGGGACGTAACAATAAGAAAATTTTTGGTGACAGCGGTGGGATTGATCGCAGGATTGAGGATTTAAATCTATTATAAACATTAGTAATTCTAAAAACGTCAATGTCGTCCGATGGTGATCAGAAGTTCGAAGTTGATATGCAAACAGCAGTATTGCAAACAGCTGTAGATGAAATAAAAAGACTTCAAGAAAACAACAAATTTGTAGAAGATCTTAGTCCTAAACTTAAAGAAATAAATGAACAAATCGCACAAATTCAGGATGCATTGCGGTTATTAAAGACACCGACAAAGACCGAACAACCGACACCATCAAAAAGACAGATGACTTTTGACGAGACAGTGACAGATAATCCAATACGCATGAAGGATGCATTGCAAACTGTACCCGTATTCGATGGTCATAAGCCCTCTATATATCAATTTATAAGAGCATGCGAAAGAGCTAAATCCATGCTCCCGGCAAATCAGGAACCATTTTTAGTTAAATTACTTACGAATGAACTCAGGGGGCATGCGTTTATGGCTATCGAAGATTCAAATTTAGAAACTGTAGAAGACTTTGGGCGTAAAATCAAAATTATGTTTGGGGCTCAGAAAACACTCAATCAATACAAGGGCGAATTAGATAATATATTTAAGAAACCTAATGAAAGCATGTTAGATTTCATTAGTTGCACGAAGGATTTAAGATTGGCAATAATGGACGAAGAACACAGCCTATATGGAAGGATATCTGTGCCATTACAAGCTATTATAGACGGTGATGTATTAGATGCTTTTCTGAAAGGATTGCCATCTAAGATTCGAATCGCAGTACAAATAGAAGGAAATCGAGATTTAGAAGAAGCATACGCCAACGCAATCAAGATCTTTAAACTAATGCAACAGGAAGAAGAGCGAACGAGAACATTCCTCCCTGGCTACAAAGATCGAAGGACTTCATCTCAGCTGGAGCGCCTACATGAGTTCGTTCCGAATAGAAACCAATACCCTCCAAGATATGATAACAACACGGGATCACGTTGGCGCGACAACCACACTAACAACACCTGTAGGAACGATAACGGTAACGCTAGACCAAGCAGGCCTGCGGGGATCAACAATCAAGCCGGAACGAATAACGCGCCTGTTATTTGCAATTATTGCAAGAAACTAGGACACACTATTAAAGAATGCTATAAATTCAAGGCTAAGGTGGACTCAGGTGAAATAGTGCCCTACTCCCAACAGAAGTCGGGAAACGAGAAGTTCTCCCCAGGGAACAATGGCGCACCCAAGGGAGTAAATCTCACACAGCGCCAATCAATAATGAAAATCAATGCATCCACATCAAAGATGTCACCGACACCGATAGAAATAACATCATTGGAACGAAATGACTCCCCAGGAACAAGTCGCCCCAAGGAAGTAAAAACCAAGGAATCGGAGATGGAAGAGGAGGATATCAACTTTGAAGGATTATCACTATTCAATTAAACTCAAATAGAAACACTCCTACAATAGTGATCACATCACCTGATCTTAAAGGAACGACTACGCTTTTAGTGGATTCAGGTTCGGAAGTCAACCTCATAAAAGAATTCAATGTCCCAAAAACTGTGGACATCAATACAAATAATGCTATTCATATTCGAGGAATCTCGACCGAGGTCCTGGCCACCCTAGGGACGGCATCAATCAGGATAGCAGGTCATCAAGTATTATTCCATGTTGTTAGCAACCGAATATCGATAGATCAAGACGGAATCTTAGGATCCGAATTCTTATTAAATCATCAAGCAAATGTTGACTATTCCGCGAAACATGTAAAATGGGAAAATATGTATATACCATTTTTCGAAGAACAGCAAATAATTGTTCCGAAGAGAACATCTATTCCAGTAACAGTAAATGTAATCAATCCTGAAGTACAACAAGGATATATTGCAATAATTCCTGAAGAAAAGGGAATATTCATCGGAGAATCACTGGTCACAAATAATAAAGGGAGAGCGTACATAAGAGTAACGAACACGACATTGAAAGACTATACCCTCACCGTGCCTACGGTGAAATTAGAACCGTTTGAAGAGATAACTAATCAAGCCGTCAGAACTTGTCAAGTAGCAACGGCTAGTTGTCGCACTCGACTCGAGGATATACTGGAACTATTAAGACTTGATCATCTCAACGAAGAAGAAAAGAAAAATATTTTAAAATGAATAGAACAAAATCAAGATAGGTTTCATATCACAACAATTCTCCCTACAACACAAAATTCACACTACAAACGATATTCCAGTAAATACTAGACAGTATCGATTTCCGCCGATCCATAAAGAGGAAATCAATAAACAGGTACAAGAATTATTAGAAACAGGAGTAGTCGAATCATCGACTTCACCATACAACTCGCCAGTATGGATCGTGCCAAAAAAGCAAGATTCCAAAGGAAACAAACGATGGCGTAATAGATTATCGTAATTTAAATGAGAAAACTATTAGTGATGCATATCCTCTACCTAACATTATAGAAATTTTAGATCAACTTGGAAGTGCCAAATATTTTTCCATATTTGATTTAGCTTCCGGATTTCATCAAATTAAAATGGCACCTGAGGATGCTCATAAGACAGCATTCTCAACACCTTATGGTCATTTTCAATTTAAAAGAATGCCTTTTGGTTTGAAAAATGCTCCAGCCACATTTCAGCGATTGATGAATAGTGTGCTGGCAGGACTTCAAGGATCTGAATTATTTGTATATCTAGACGATATAGTTATATATTCAAGTTCTTTGCAAGAACACGAAATTAAATTTAATAAACTAATGGATCGATTACGTATTGCACGATTAAAATTACAACCTGACAAATGCTAATTTTTACGCCATGAAGTAAATTACTTGGGACACATAATCAGTGAAAATGGTTTAAAACCAGATCCGATGAAAATTGAAGCTGTACAGAAATTTCCTAGACCAAAGAATGTAAAACACATTAAACAATTTTTGGATTAGCTGGATACTATCGAAGATTTATACCCAACTTTTCTGCAACCGCTAAACCATTGACAGATTTGTTAAAGAAAGATGTTAATTTTGAATGGAAAGAGATACAAGAAGAGTCTTTTAAAATCTTACGAGAAGCTCTCATAACAGAGCCCATATTACAGTTTCCAGATTTTTCAAAAACATTTAATCGCACTACTGACGCTTCCGCATATGCTATCGGAGGAATACTCAGTCAAGGTTCAATTGGAAAGGATCTTCCCATAGCATACGCTTCTCGATTATTAAATGCAGCTGAACAGAAATATTCTACAATAGAAAAAGAATGTTTAGCAATTATTTACTGCATTTCTCACTTTCGACCATACCTCTACGGTCGTACATTCAATATAATAACTGATCATAAACCTTTAGTTTGGTTAAATTCGATCAAGGATCCAACTTCTAGATTATGGAAATGGAAATTGAAATTATCAGAATATGAATACAAAATTTATTACAAACAAGGCAAAATCAACGCTAATGCCGATGTCTTATCTAGAAACCCTCCAGAAATCTATTTACCACTACAAAGTTACAAAAAACTAACTAGGAAAAGAATTTTGTCAACATCATCAGACTCATCGTTATCCGATCCAATTCACAAGAGAACGAAGACTAATGAACAGAATCAACCTGAATCAAGAGAATTAAGATACGCATTAATGAGGAAAAGAAAGTTACCATCCACTTCATCAGAAGATTCACCTCTACCAAGTAACAGACAAAGAAAAAAGGGAAAAATGGAAAGGAAACATTTTTCACCCATCCCATTTGACAGTCTACGAACATCGCAATCAAATTCTGATTCTGGAACTAGTGTCCCTCGCTGCTCTTCAAATTTTGACAATTCCTTACAACTCGATATAGAAACGCCTAATCAGGAAAATATTATTTCTCCTCAAATTCCCGAACGAATAGATACTCATATGAAACTACCCAGTGTAGTACAAGCACCGCACAGATACCCAGAAATTAGAGAAATTCGCGAACCATTATATATGGGCAAAACACATAAAGTAATATTTATGGACATGAACGGCTTACCAATCGATAAAGGAGCAGAAGAATTAGCAAAAGCAAATCTATTATGTACCACAATCGATCTAACATTTGAACGAGCTAGACTACAACCCCATTATGCATAAAATTTCTACATCATTATCTTACCGATTAAACAAGATAGACATACACCCATTGAACCAGAAAAGATTGTTAATGCCGTAGCATCTTTATCAGATGTAATTGAAGAATTAAATTTGGACTCGTTCAGTATAAGAAAATCAAACAACATCGAAGATATACCTTGGAAATATATTATAAATCAAATAAAAAGAACATTTCAGGATCGACCAATAAAAATAACAATATGCAATGGTCAGGTAACAATACCACCAGAGGCAGATAGATTAAATATAATTGAAGAAAAACATATGTCAGCCGTCGGTGGACATAAAGGAATTACGAAAACCTCTCATCGAATTCGACAATCATATTATTGGGAAGGAATGAAAAAAGATA
>JAQQRY010013631.1:0-16033 GCA_028455595.1 Lasioglossum vierecki | reverse complement strand
TGATTTCGTGAGAAACCTTCCTGCCGCGGGGAATGCCTCCTGTCCGCCCCGCGTAGTATCCTGGACCCGTTCGCGTGAAATTCGCGTTCTTGGCCGGTTGTCGCACGCTCGTAGGCAGGTTTAGAGAGTCAATAATTAACTTGACTAATTAACACGGCACCTTCAGTGCCTGGCGCCCGAATATTCGCGGTCATTTATTAACTAGCTGCCGGAAAATTACGAGCTTGCTAACAACTTTTGTCCCGGGTGGACCGTGTGTCGCGCGGCCGCACGCGGCCCGGTTTCTTAACCTGTAAATACCCGGTGTCGCCGAGAACTTCGCCCGGTTGGCAAGGTTCGTTTGTAAGACGACGTGACAAATTTGGCGCCCGAACAGGGACATCTCGCTGAAAGAGCGACCTGTGTAAGGGCTTTTTCGTAAGAGATACGCGGAGCGAATCGAGGCTCTCACGGATAATAGAATTTCACAGTATTAGAATTGACTTCTCGTAATTTCGTCGAAACAAGGTCCGGAGACGAGCGTGGCCGTCGCCACGTCTAATTCGAGCACCCGTTACGATTACGGAATTTCTACGACCTTCGCAGAGCCAACGTAGCGAGCAATATTTTCATAGACGACCTGTCCGTCAATGGAATTCCATTGTTTGCCGGTACTTGTTGATGTGTTGAATTTCGGATGGAAATATCCGAACTTGAACACAGATTGAGGTTGCCGGCATAGTATTGGTGTAATATACTGTGTGATCATTATTGAAATTGATTTATTGAAGATTATTATGTGCCATTTTTTTTTTAATTTGATGGTTATATTTGATCTTACAATTTGATAATGATATTTGATTATTACATTTGAAATGTATTCTTGTACTTTGAAAATTAATACTGAAGATGCTTTTCATTTGTGCGATGATGTTCGGGATTGAAATCGATACACGATTTCTGGATTCGAATTTATTGTGCAAATTGTTAATTGATTCGGCCTTCCCTGTGCTATTTTTATACTTCTCTCTTGATTATTTATTTAATTTTTCGATTTATTTTTCATTATTTATTTTCGTTATTTATTGTTGTTGGTTCATGTCCTTATTTATGGCGGTTGTTTTCTTTCGTTCTTTTTCCTGCAAATTGTAAATAATTTTTTTTTTCTTGTTGAATTCGGGTAAGAGCAGCGGGCTCGTGTCTTTTCTCTCTCTTTCGTAGAACGTAACGTCGCGTATCGTCGTATAGAGTATCCTGAATATTTCGCTCACTTTTGCGAGAAGAACTCTCGGCTGCCGGGCTGAGTAGTTCATTTGCGTTATCGTTTTGCGAATTCCATTATTGGAGAAATTGATTGTACAATTTATTGTGCGAATTGCTGGGGAAAGCGGAAGACGAATCGAAGGCAGGTTCGTGTTGCCGGTTTGGTAAATTATATTCGAACGGCCGAGGTATTGCCGGAGGAATTCGGAATTTTTTTTTTGCGATAATCTAGGGTTGATATTGTTGAGATTGCGTCAAGGTCGAGATCGAGTTCCCTTTACGGTCAACTAGCGTAGTCAATAGCTGAGTGTTGATCGACACGCCGGATTGGTTCGATAATAGCGGGTCGCGTTATTAAGGTGAATTTGAACTGCCGGAAAGTATGCTTCGTCCCGACATTGATGGGGTGGGCGAATGGGAATTCCATTCGGTGTACGAGGAAGACGCGGACGGAAACGATAATTCGGACGCGATGACCTCCGACGAGGAGAGGACCGAAGGGAGGAGATCGCCACCCCGCGACTTTATCCTACCGGTACCGATCCTCGATAGGAAAAAGTACGACCCACCGTCCTCCCCTCAATGGAAACCGGAAGGAAAGCTGCCGGGACGCTTTCCAGATCTCTCGGAGCAATCCTCGCCGAGTACCAGTCGCGAAATGTATTGTCGCGGTACCCCGATTTCGGAGGTCATGAGACGATGGCGTATCAAGTTCTCCGGGGCGCCCGGGGAAAACTCTGAAGCCTTCCTCGAACGTCTCGTCGAACACAGACGATACGGGAACATCGCTGACCGACATTTATTACGGTGCATGACGGTTTGCCTGGAGAACACGGCATTACACTGGTACAAGGCGAGGGAAGCTCAAATGGAGACTTGGGAGGATTTCGTGAGCGCGTTTCGAAGATTTTTCGGTGATCCAGAGTACCGCGACACTCTTATTCTGAATATTAAAGATCGGGCTCAGGGGGAACAAGAACCCCTTCGCGACTATATTGTTAGCATGCGGGCGATGTTCGACCGATTAGATCCGCCTTGGCCAGAGGAAAAGAAGATGAAGAGGGCATATTGGGGAGCGAAGCCATTATTACGACACGCGATTGCTCTAACTACCTTGAGAACGTTCGATCAGTTGGAAGACGCATTAATAGAGGCGGAGCGTGAGTCCGACGTTGAAAAATTAAAACGAAACCCGAAGCCAGCGGAGATGGCTCATCCGAGCTTCGCGTACAACCTCTCTCGCTACACCTCCCAAAAACATCCGGGAAAAGGGAGAACCGCGAACGTGGAATACGCGAACGCGATAGTTGCCGGGATTAGCAGAGACAGCGAACGAATCCCCACCCCCGCGTACGGAGAACCGCGTTTTGGACCGGGTAAACGAGACTCCACTGCACCAAACGCGTATAATTTTTCTGCTGCCGGTCAGAGAGAATCAGGATATCGGTCCGAACAACGCGCGTCGGGGAGTTCGCCGTTCGAGTGTTGGAATTGCCGGAAAACCGAGCATAGGTCGCGAGATTGCCGAGAAGCACCCCGAGTACACTGTTACGGGTGCGGGGCACCCGGAATAACGCTTAACAACTGCAAGCGGTGCAATAGACCAATGGGAAATGGGGGGAGGAGTCGCTCAGCGGGGCCGGAGGGACTCTGCCGGAATTAGTATCGGCCCGAATATTCACCGTAGGGGAGAAAAAGAGACCACCTCTATTAACCGTCGAAGCACTGATAGGTGAGCTGCCGGTTCGCGCCCTCGTAGACTCCGGGTCGTCGATTACGTTCGTTAGTCGCGATGTAATAAATCGAGTTGCGAACGGAGTCGTGTCGATAGAGAACACCGAAAAACCCTGTTACTTCCTCTTGGCCACGGGTACAGTCGATCGAGCAGTCGAGAGAGCCCACTTCGCGATAAAGATAGGAAACAGGGAACGACGTATCTCGGCACGCGTATTAGATAATCTCGTGACCCCTCTACTATTGGGTACCGATTCGATTGCACTCTTCGAGATTGTGGCGGAATATCACAACGCGATCTGGTATTTTACATCTAATCTGAAAGAAAAATTTCCTTTCAACGACGCTCTGCCAACCGCCGTATGCTGCGGATTACGAGAATTAGATGACTCAGAAAAACAACGTTTAAAGAGATTCCTCGAGACCGAACTGCCGGAATTCGAAACAATGAGTGGGCTGACCGACTTGATCAGCCATAGAATAGACGTGGACGGCCATCCGCCAATAAAACAACGCTATTATGCCGTCTCCCCCAAAATACAGGAGGCCATTTATGCCGAAGTAGACACCTTATTGGCCGACGGCATAATAGAACCGTCGCAAAGTGGCTGGTCAAGTCCAATAGTGATGGTCAAGAAGGCCAACGGTAAATACCGATTTTGTTTGGACTTTCGGAAAGTGAATGAGGTCTCGAAGAAGGATGCTTACCCGTTACCGTTCATGACTCAGATATTGGACAAATTACGAGCTGCAAAGTACATTTCGACCCTCGATCTTAGTCAGGCGTATTTTCAAATACCTTTGGAGCCAAAGAGTCGTGAAATAACAGCGTTCACAATGCCGGGTAAAGGACTCTTCCAGTTCTGCTGGATGCCGTATGGGCTCACAGGAGCCCCAGCGACTTTCCAACGGCTATTAGACCGTCTGATTAGGCCTGAAATGGAGCCCCACGCGTTTGCCTATTTAGACGACATTATTATCGTGACAGAAACCTTCGAAGAACACCTCGAATGGTTGAAACGCGTTTTAGATAGGGTAAAAACTGCCGGTCTGATAATAAATCCCGATAAGTGCGAGTTCTGCCGCGCGGAAGTCAGGTACTTAGGCTTTGTGGTTAGTAAAGAAGGATTGACTGTCGATCCAGAGAAGATCCGACTGATAATGAATTATCCAATTCCGAGGAACGTGAAACAAGTGCGGCGTTTCTTGGGGATGGCTTCCTGGTGTAGGAGGTTCATCCCGGATTTCGCAACACTTGCGGAACCGTTAAATGAGCTGCTTCGGAAAGATCGCGAGTGGGTCTGGAAGGACGGCCAACAATCCGCCTTTGAAGCTCTACGCGAAATGATAGCGACAGCGCCGACATTATCGTGTCCGTACTTCGAAGTCCCATTTACGGTACAGACAGACGCGAGTACGGTAGGACTAGGGGCTGTACTGACGCAAGAACGGAAGTATTCGGCCACTGAGTTAGAATGTCTAGCCATAGTCTGGGCGGTACAGAAATTCAGACCTTATTTAGAAGGGTATAAATTCCAAGTAATTACGGACCATAACAGCTTACGGTGGCTACGGAAATTGCAGAATCCATCGGGACGATTGGCGCGTTGGGCCTTACAATTCCTCGAGTACGACTTCGAAGTCATATATCGACAGGGCTCACTGAACAGAGTGCCGGATGCACTCTCTCGCGCGTTTGAAGGAACGGGAGTCGTCGAAGAGCGAATCGAGATAGCGGCTGCCGTGCGGGCGAGGTGGTACGATAGGAAATTCGCGGAAATACAAGGGAACCCTTCAAAATGGAAAGACTGGTCAATTCGGAATGCGGAATTATTTTGCCGGCGAACAGATCCTTTAATCGCGGAAACCTTAGGAAATGACGGGGACGAATGGAAGCTAGTGGTCCCAGAGGAACGTAGGACCGAGATCTTGCAGGAGGCACATGACGGTCCCCAAGCAGGACATTTGGATATCGAGAAGACATACCACCGCGTCGCGACTCGATACTACTGGCCGGGCATGTATTGGACGATTGTTGAATACGTAAGACGCTGTACCACATGCCAGCTTACGAAAGTTGAGCAAACGCTCCCTCCGGGGCTGATGGGTCGGCGCCGTATTAGCACGCCCTGGTCAGTAGTCGCTGCCGATGTCATGGGTCCTCTGCCTCGTAGCAAGTCCGGTCATGCGTACCTCCTCGTAATGCAGGATCTGTTCACGAAATGGATCGAGTGCGCCCCACTCCGACGAGCGACCGATCCTAACATCGCGGAGGCCCTCGAAAATCTTATTTTTTCGCGATGGGGAACACCGGATGTGCTCCACACGGATAACAGCACGGAATTCGTAAATAAAAGCATCCACGAGCTAGCTGCCGAGTACGGAATACGAATTAGTACGAATCCCCCGTACCACCCGCAAGCGAATCCCGTGGAAAGAGTGAATCGAATCTTAAAGACCATGATAGTCGCGTACATAGAGAGGGACCACCGAGAATGGGACATACACCTGCCAAAATTCCGATTCGCATATAATACGGCATATCATTCGGTATTGCAAGCTTCTCCAGCATTTTTGAATTTCGGGCGAGAACCGCGGCCAATGAATTGCGTGCGGGCGGCTAGCGAGCCACCAATAGATGGCGAGATAGATTCCGTCGAACCGTGGAAAGGTAGAGTAGCCCAACTGCAAACGTTGCGCAGCTGGGTGAGGGAAAATTTAGAAGACGCTTACAATAGTCAAGCGCAATATTATAACGAAAAGCACCGTGAGTTAGAATTTGAAGTAGGGGATAGGGTTATGAAAAGACAACGAATTCTATCGTCGGCAGCTCAACATGTAGCGGCGAAATTAGCCCCGAAATATATCGGTCCTGTCACTATCTCGCAAAAACTATCACCGGTAGTCTATCGGGTAGCCACAGAAGATGGCAGAGATCTCGGGAAATGTCACATAAGCGACCTCAAGGCATACCGTCCATCACATGCGCCTGGAAACAACGAATTTAATACAGGAGTTTCCCCAACAGATCCAAAAAAGAAAAATGCAGGCGGAGAGGACGAAGGAGAAGAACCGGCTGTGGAACGCCATGATCCGCATGGAGATGGCGGAGGGGGCTCTCAAGGCCCGGAGGGTACTCCATCAGTACCTGGCTGCCGGAGGAGGCTACTACAAAACCGTCGCCACCCAAACGAACATCTATGATCTGGACGGATCAAACGAAGACGAGCGGTCTGAGTACCACTCTCTACACGAGTTGCCGGAGTCAGACCAATGGTAGGCGACGAGGGAGGACAGCAAAAATGACACCCTAGCGGAAATAGAGGACCTACCGGAGGAAGAGGAGCCTCAAACCGCTGCCGGGGAGCCAGGCAGCCTGCCAGATCCCCCGAAAGCTGCAGGAGCGACGGAATCGCAGCTGCCGGAGGAACCGTCCAAGACGATGGACGGAGGTTCGTCGGAGGCGACTGAAAGGGCAAAAGAACAACCACCGCCAGAGGCCCCGAAAGTTGCCGGGGCAGGGGAAAAGGAGCTACAGGGTAAACGCCAGGAAGCTGTCGGCATGCCCAAGAAGCAGTTGCCAGAGACCGCGGGACTGGCTCAGCAGAGGCTGGAAGCCATCAGAGCCGCAGTGGCAAAAATAACGGTGACCCCATCCCGGGTAGTCACAGACGTGCGGGCGGGAGTACCCGTCGCGATTTTCACCCCGGGATCCAGCACGCCCAGAATGGAACGGGTGCCACCCACCCCGACCGCACTCGAAAGAGCCAGGGCAGCCAGACGCCAAACAAAACCTAATAGAGGGTTAATAGAAGGCATAGCTGGCTTTTGTTTTAAACAGTTTATCACAACTTAGGTATGGAGAATTCGACCAGAGGTATGTCTAATTTTAACTTCAGAAATTATGTTTTTTTCCTCAAAAGTAATAATCATTTTTTTTTTAAATGTAGTTTCTATAAACGAAGTGCTGCATTTGCAAAGCAACTCTAAAAGAGATGTATCACAAAATTACTGAAAAACATTAGAATACTAATGATTGAGTAATTAGTTAACGATCGAAATTTATTTTAATGGAAGTATAAGTATTTATTCGTAGCGCACAGGTGCGATCATTTATAACAAGCAAAGGAAAAAGGTGTTTCGTCCTGGACCCGCTAGAGGACTCATCAGTAAGGCTATCTAGCGGGCCTTGCCTTATACACGGGATGCTAGAAGGCAATTTGGAAAACGTATTTATACTGAAATGTGGCATATCAGTAACTAGCGAGAAAGACTTTCTGACGGTTGTATCCCCCTTGAGGACGTCGTTAGAACTAATCGTTCAACAGTTTTGTCTACCTTTGGGACGGTGTCAGAACTAAAGTGTCTCTCTTGAAAAATGTAAATTTATTCGCCATGGTTTTGATAATTGAGTAATTTAGTAATTCAAAATATCATCGCGGAACACGAGTCGCCGCCAGTAGTGCTCTGCCACTAGTGCCGTCGTTATTTTGCGTTCTAGCCCGGTCAAAACGTCGATGTTCAAAACGCGACAGGGTGGTTTCTTAAGTTGAAAGTTTGCTCTATCGAGTTATGTAATTTCATTTTATTCTGGACCCTTATTTTCTGAGATAAATTAAAAAATATCATCAAATTTTGTTGCAAAAGTGGTGTCTCTCCGGCTTTAATGATTATTTAAACATGTTTAAACGATCATAACGTATTACTAATGGATGTCACTGTATTCAGGATAGTCTACAGAATCTTGCTGCAAAGAACAATTCAATACTTATTATAATAACATAACAACATTTGTTTAAAGTTGAAAAATAGCTTTTTTTCAAAGTCATGTTTTTGAAAAACTGTGCGTGTAGGAGAGAAATTAAGGACAGATTCGGAATCAGCGCAAAAGCTCTACAAGGTCCACCTATCAGCTATATGAAAACATTTTTGGTGTTGGACAGTGTAATTAAGGAAAGAAATTATTTAATTTCGACACAATCAATTGCAAGACAATTTTTATTTCAATTTTTGACCAAAGCCCAAACACACTACATACAATCAATACACACACGCTATTTACCATTAATACACATTACATAAAACCAATGCACATTCAACAAACACACATTACATACAACAAACACACATTACATACAACAAATATACATTACATACTACTATTTAACATTATATACAATAACTTATTCTAAGTCTATCGATTAGATGATTCTTGCGTCGAGAAGTAAGATTTGAATGAATCGCGTATTTTGAACGCCCTCCGCGATGCGCGAGTGGAGTCTCGCAAGCGCGACCGGTTCCTGCGACTGTCCTCCCCCATCGTGGCGTTCACATCATCAGCTATCGAGCCGCCTGTACCCTCTTTTTCTAACACAATATTGTGCAATAGGTACACGCACTTAACGATTTTGTTAACCCGCTTCGGGTGCACCTGCAATTCGCCGCGCAGACATCTCCATTTGCTAATCAGAATTCCAAACGCGCATTCGATAGAGCGTCTGGCCCTGCTCAATCTGTAATTAAACATGTGTTGATTGCGTTCCTGGTTGTTCGTGACCAGGTAAGGCCGTAATAAACACTCTTTTAACACGTTGAACGCCACGTCACCCAGATATGGGTGACGGCTATGTTCTCACAGGGGCCTATCTTCCAAAAAAAATCCTTTCATATATTACAAAATAAATTGTGGTTACATTTAAACGACGCATTGTATTGTACCGCTCTTCCATATCGCGCTGTTTACACTCCCGGATTTCGGCCCTGGGAGAAACTCCATCGATTTACGCTGGTCGATCAACGTGTTAAGGGATACCCCTGGTACCCGATTAAAACGTACGGCAGAGCCCTGCCTCCCACTACTCTTTCACGGGGCATATTAAATGTATCACTTTGGAGGCGGCGGTACACATTTGTCTCGCTGAAGACACCGCTGTCGCTTCGTCTTCCATAATCCCCCACATCGATTGTAACAAATTTGCAATGTGCATCTGCAATTCCTTGGACGACATTAATTGGACGACATTAATTCCCATCAAATTAGAAAATAACTTACCTCAACGTTACAACAACCCTCTCCTCTGGCGAGATGCATTTTCTAAAGTTCGACTGTTTAGCAATCCTAGTCGTTATTCCTTGCAATATGTGCAGGAACGTCTCCTTATTCATCCGAAACTATTCGAAAAATTTGTCCGGTTTCTCCTTCAAATCGGGAAACAGAACGTGATATTCTCCCTTTTTTCGCGCTCTAAGTACATGTCGTTTACATGAAACCTCCTGCCTGTACATATCTCCTCTGCTAGCGCACTTCTCTCCATACAAAGGAACGTCTCTGCGTCCATCGTGTGTTTTTGCTCTGCAATTAGGTTTCCGTCGAGGTTTTTTTCGCGAACTGGCCGCGTCTCGTTGCGCTATTTCTGTCGTCACATCGGTTTTTTTAATAATTGGCTGACTATGGATTCAAGTAGTGGGATTTTTCATTTTCCGATTGGTCGTGAGTGTCTACACATCTTTTTGGAGTGGGAAAATGTCAAAGTGAAACTTTTCACATTGTCTCGTAAATACGATGTCGTGATTAATGGCCGGTCGTCATGCAGTTGTCGAGCCACGGTGGTCATAAAAGGAATAAGAAGGTTTGGGAACCAGCACGCATTTCGAACATAAAAATAAAAACAATCACTCTTTTAAACCATAAAAGATGCGAACGGTTTTCCCTCGTAAAACATCTGTTGCAGACCGCCGGACCACATTCAGCGAAGCCTTTTGGAAACTCGGGGTTTATATTATATTAGCATTTTTTGGTACAGCCGTAAACAAACGATTGTAAAAAACGGAGCATGCTTTGTCAAACATTACGAATTGGACTCGCTAAAACTAGCCTCCTGAAATAAAGCTTCGCAGTCGGTCGCTCAATAATGGCCCGAACATGTGCACGCCAAATGTTTTATTGCACGTGTTATAATCGAATATTATTAATAACAGCGGTGAAATAATAATTTTTAATATTAGAAACAAAAAATATAATTAAAAAACAAACTATTACAGTATTATAATACAATAAAGGAACAAAACATATGATATTATTATTAAGAAGATACTAATAACTAAGAGCAAGGAGACAGTATAGATACTAAGAATAAATATCACTAGGAGTAAATATCATTAATATTTATTAATAGAAAAAAAACATTGACTAAATTAGCTACATATTCTTACAATGTGATTGTAATGCATCTTTTTGATTGACACTAAAACTAGTAGTATAACACTGTCCAACACTAAAAATGTTTTCACATAACTATTGGGTGGATCTTATAGAGTTTTTTGCGCTGATTCCGAATCTGGTCTTAATTTTTTTCCTACACGCACAGTTTTTGAAAAACACGATTTTGGAAAAAAAACTATTTTTCAAGTTTGAACAAATATTGTGATGTTATTATAAAAGATATTGTATTGTTCTTTCAATCAGAAGATTCTCTAGACTTCCCGAATCCAGTGATGTGCAATAGTAATACATTATGATTGTTTAAACATGTTTAAACAATCATTAAAGACGGAGAGGCACCATTTTTGCACCGTTTTTAGCTGATATTTTTTGATTTATCTCAGAAAATAAGGGTCCAGCAGAAAATCGAAATATACCACGCGATAGAGCAGACTTTTATCTTGAGAAATCACCCTTTGAAATCTCCAACGTCGATGCTTTTTGCCTTCCAGAACGCAAAATATCTGCGCCGGACATGCGTTGCCGCCAGTGGTGCTCTGCCACTAGCGCGGTCGTTCGACGGGATATGCGCACAATATTATGTCAATTTATTTAAAAATGTTATTATATTGTTATTTATGATTTAATACTATATTTATTCAGTATAAATTATTTTATATATTTTTTTAATCTTAGTCTCTTATTTATAGTATATTTCATACTAAAAAGGTCTTTTGCAAGAAAAAAACAATTTATTCCCACAGTACATTATTACACTATTTACAATTCTAGAGTACATATTAATAATACGATTTAATATGGAGCAACCTATTCTTATTTATATCTTGAAGTCGATAAAAATAGTCCCATTTATATTGTGTTTGTACTTATTTTACTCGGAAGAATCTCGAATGTTTATTGGTACTGTAGGTACATAAGACGGAAATTAATGCAAATCAAATTTTTCACTCGCTTACTATACTTCAATTTTATAAATTGTATTGTCGTTAGTGAGACCATAGTGAAAAATTTTATTTGCTGTAATTACCGTCTTATCTATGTACCTATAGTACCAATAAACATTCGAGATTCTTCCGAGTAAAATAAGTACAAACACAATATAAATGGGACCATTTTTATCGACTTCAAGATATAAATAGAAGAGGTTGTTGCTCGCGGATGGGGCTGTTGTAGCTCGCTCGCTTTGCGAGCTCGCGAGAGGGTTAGTGATACGCATGGCTAGTAGGGCCTATAGCTCTTAATTTTTATTATTATTTTGAGTGTGACTCTCCACGAGCCACACAAAGAACTTCCCGATTCGTTAGTCGCAGTATATTATTATCATTATATATTTAGTGTATGTTTTGTAGGAAATGCTAAAAATTAAAGGTAATCCAACAGTAATTGATATTAGCTTCTTTATTCACCGGATCACCGGATGCTACAGCGAACACGCCTTTGCCTTCTTCCACTGTACAAAGATTGACTCCGTGGACCGCTGCGGGTCGCCGGCAACGGGTCACTCGTCATTTGTTTATTCCAGGCGATAAGCGTTTTATAAACTCCGATAGTCCTTTCCATCTCACCGGTCTGCCGGCCGTGTGCGGTCCCAGGCGATCGAATTTTTCCTAATCGGGTTCCTACAGCATTGAGATGATTATATGTTTTTAGGGAAATTCAATAGTTTTCTACTTATCAAAATGTTTGCTATATGGCGTCGCATTAAATCAATATCGCATGCTCGTTGCTCGCTTGGTTCCTTGTTATAGCAGAGTAATGTTGCAAAATAAATTGCAAATGATCCACAATCAAACTCATTGTTTTGATATTGTACTCTGTGAAATATAATATATATTTCTTATTATATTTAAAAACGGCATTCAAATAATCTATTACATCATGGTTCACATGATAACCATTAAAACTATTATAAATGTGTATATTTCCGTTACCATCAGATTTCGTGCAAATCCAATGTCCTACTACCTTTTCTCCAGCTTCACAAGTGTATATTATTTGAATATTCGTTTCATGTTCTGGGATCTCTTGTAAATTACTCGAAAAAGCTCGAACGTAACCAGTATCTTGAGCAAAGTTGTATATCCCACGCTCTTTTAGATTTCTGTTCATAATTTCGTGAAATAAATTAATATGTTTATCTTGTAAATAACAATCTGGTTTCATGATTTCTTTACATTCGGCTTAATTCGCTTAAATTGTTTTTTTAAATTTAAAAAAAAATTTTTTAAATAGAAAAAATTTTAAAAATTTTCGAAAGTGGACCACTTGGAAAATTTTTTTCCACTTTCGAAAAAGTGGACCAAAATCTAAGCTATCATACACTGTTGGATTACCTTTAATTTTTAGCATTTCCTACAAAACGTACACTAAATAAATAATGATAATAATATACTGCAACTAACGAATCGGGAAGTTTTATGTGTGGCTCGTGGAGAGTCACGTGTTTTAATTCAATCAATCAATACGTGTTTTAATTGTAAAGTAATTTTTAAATTACCAACTCCTCAAAGCACCAACATTATGAATTTGACGCGCTAAAACAGCTTTCTGGAAAATAGCTTTGCTGTCGATCCCCCAATAATGTCCCGACCAGTGGTCGCCCAAAAATGGCCCGAAGATGATTTTTATAATTACTTTCGCATATCCATCCTTCCATGAGCGTTGATCTACATACAATTAATGAACATGTATCATCTCATGCGAAGTAGGACTACCGTTTTGAATTTTGTTCAGATTGTATATATTGCAGTCTTTAGTAAAATATGAACATGTGTCAAAGAGAATTCTTTGAAATCTTAAAAATCAATGCCTTTACGGGCATGCACTATGAGGTGTCATACGTTTCTCATTTAATTATAACGGCCAAGCTATAACAAAACGATGAAAATGAATTTTGAGTGCTTATAGTGATACCATAGAGTATTTAATAAAAATTATTTCAGTTGGAATAATATTTGTTTTCATAGTTTATTTTGCAAACTGTTTTTTTTTAACAGGTGCATTGCTATTATAGCACCAGAAAATTAAAACAATAAAAATATGATAGCATAGCCCCAAGTGTCCTTTTTACGGACCCGTTTTTATAAATAAGGATACTTCAAAATTGGAGACATGAAAATTGTTTGATGTGAATGTTGAACCGAAATATATCGCGCGCGGGCCGTCCTGTCGGTCGACAGCGGACGAAACTAGAAGGGTCTCACAGACGGGCCTAGCCACACATTTCAAATGACTGACCGAAGCCTCTGACGTCACCAAGTCTGTCGGATGTAGGACGAAAACGGATGCACTGTGCGCGTACCCTAAAACTTGTCGGTACTGCAAGCAAACCGGCCATGATATATCCACGAGTGTCAAGCCCGTGAACGCTCTAACAGCCGGTCGGGAAACGACCGACGCCTCCCGACCAACTCAACCAGTAGGTGTACTATGTCTTTTCTAGACCACAGGGTGGTTCCCCCTCACAGGGTGATTCCCCCCATTGGGGGAAGTAGCCCCCCACGCCCCTCAACCCCCGAGGCCAGTGGCATTGACCCACCCCCTCCCCCCTTGGGGCGGGGGCGTTGACTCGACCCTCCAGACTCCCAGGGAGCATCGACCCCTCCCGAAGGTCTGTAGCCCCACCCCAAGGCTCATTGACAACGCCACCCATAGGAGTCATGTACCCGTCCACCCCGGGTACCCCCCCCCCATTTTTGAGGGGTTATCAGGAAGTGACGTCACACAAAGTATCAACTATGTGAGCTCCTCAGGGTGTGACGTCATAAGAGGTAGACGGTTACAAACCACACGTGTTGACTCTTTGCTGATTTATCCGACAATGGAGTTTCATAGCATCCTCCACCTGTAAGTGGTGGTGAGCGAACCTTCCATCAGCACCTACGCTGGAATCCCACCACAATTGTGACGTCACAAGCGATAGACGATTGCGAACAATTTTTTTTAGATTTGCAAAAAATGTTTTACCCCAAACAGGATTCAAACTCGCATGGTAGACCAACTTATTTAACATCTTGACCAACCGACGATCTTCGAAACGCAGCAACCATTTTGATATACAGGGTGAGTCACCAAACGTTAGCACCTCAAATATCTTTGTTGTTTTAAAAGATACGTAAAATATGGTACGGACAAAGTTGAATGGTACAATGGGGCTGACACGATGCAAAAAAAATTTGTTTTTATGTCATTTTTTTGGAGATATCAAGGTCACCTTGACTTTTTTAAATGGAACCACCCTTTTTTAAACACCTACAATGATAGTCCCTTTCATTAGGAATTCAGTGACTATAATTAGTCCAAGGTCATTCAAGGTCAAGGACAGAAAAAACGTATAAAACTAAAATATGGAAGCAGCACACGTTTATCACGGTTGTTGCGGATAGGATTAGGAGCGTTTTTTTTTGTTGTTGTTGTTTGTAGCGCTAAGACGGCGACGAATGGATGTATGCGAGATTATTGGGGCTAGGTTGTAAAATGTTGCAATTCTCCATAAAAGTAAATTTATGTGAGAGATATGTACAAAGAGCGGCGAAGGATGGTTCGAGGTGGAAGTAGAAAGATATTGAGTATTGAAATAATGATGCGCACCAACTCTTAACCGTGTAACTCATTGTGCGGGGGAAGACACAAGGTCATCCCTAGGCCGCGGCTGGTACACCACGCAGGGCTAGGTACCTGAATTTATGAGGGTCATAAAGTGAAAGGGAAGGCACAGGGTCATCCCTCGGCCGCGGACGCCTCACCACGCAGGGCTAGGTACCTGAGATTACGATGGTAGGATGGTAAGACAAGGTCTTCCAGAGCAAGCCGACGGGCTGCCGGCGAAACCGAGGGAGTTGGTATCGCGATTAAAAACAAAAACAAAAACGAAACCCCGAGAAGGGATAGGACATTGGAGGAGGTCCTGACGAATCATTCTTAAACCAGCGCTCGACGCACATAGTCGAAAATAAACACCGGTACAAGTCTTATCGTTTCTTTTTCCTGAACCACCTACCAACCAACGAGCAAGTTACAACGGTTGAGACTTGTAGGAAATAGTAAACATACTAAGGTCCTTCAATGTTACTCAGCATTATTATTTACCATCAGTATGTTTCCAAACGCGATTCCGCTATGTTATATTCAATGACTGAATAGTGTGATATGATCACGATTTACTGTGAATGTAGAAAAAATGCAGTGCAGGCCCGACTACTTTATGAAGAAAGGTACCCCGAGCGAAACACTCCTTCTAGACATACTTTCACTAATACATACAGGTTGTTTCGAAGTACTGGAAGTGTACATGCAAGACAGTACAAACCCAAGAATCCCACGACTAATGAAGACAATGAAATTAATATATTAGCAGCTATAGCTGTCAATCCTCACGTGAGTACGAGAAAAATTGCCCGGGAAGCAGGCATAAGTCAAAGTAGTTTACAAAATCGCTACGATATGTGGTACCAACTTGACGGTTGTCCTGCTCATTATGCACGAGTAGCAAGAGAAACGTTGGATTCTCGATATCCAAACCGATGGATTAGACGAGGCGGAACAGTTTCATGGCCAGCACGTTCGCCTGATTTAAATCCACTGGATTTCTTTTTATGGGGTCTGCTAAAAGAGACCGTATACATGGATGCTCCAACAACAGTTGAAGATATGCGTCAGCGTATCATCACAGCATGTACGAATATCACGTCGGATACACTTATCAGAGTTCAACATTCCTTCAGAGCTCGTTTACAACAATGTATCGACGCAGACGGCCATCATTTCGAACATTCATAAAATACAGGTATGCTGCTTCCATATTTTAGTTTTATACGTTTTTTCTGTCCTTGACCT
>JAQQRY010013630.1:0-21761 GCA_028455595.1 Lasioglossum vierecki | reverse complement strand
TGTAGCGTTTATTTTTAAATATTTTAATTTGGTCAATTTTCAAATGTCCAGTTTTTTAAAACCAGGTTGGTAAAGGGCACACTTGTGGTTATATCCTCATTTTTTCCATTTTTTAAAAAGTGATCCACTGTGAAAATGATAAAAAACATTGTTTTCAAATAACAACATTTTGCTAATTCTGCTGTTATAATAGTATTCTGAAGCATGGGTCAATAGGACGCATGGCTCAGCGTCCGTACTGCCTCGGATAGCAGTGGGTCAAATAACGCGTGCGTTTCAATCTAGTGCAACATTCAGAGGTCTCGAAGCGAAAAAACAAACGCGAACGTGTGTGCCAAACACATGTCGTAAATCGATCGATGTACGTGTTTGAGTTTCGGCGATGCTCTCTCTTTCCCTTTTCTTCTTCTTCTGGTAATTTTCGATCAGTTAGAAGACGCGCTAATAGAGGCCGAGTGCGAGTCCGATATTGAGAAGTTAAAGAGAAATCCGAAACCAGCGGAGATGGTTCATCCGAGCTTTGCGTACGACCCCACTCGGTACACCTCCCAAAAACATCCGGGGAGAGGGAGAACCGGGCACGTGGAATACGCGAACGCGATAGTTGCCGGGAGTAGTAGAGAGAGCGAACGAATCCCCACCCCCACATACGGAGAACCACGTTTTGGACCGGGTAAACGAGACTCTCCAGCGCCGAACGCGAATATTTTTTCTGCTGCCGGTCAAAGAGAATCGGGATATCGGTCCAAACCTAGGGAGCGGTCGTATAGACCCCCACCGCGTGAACCGGAGGAAACCGCGAACAACGATCGGCGAACGGAACCGCCGCGTGACAAGCAACGCGCGTCCGGGAGTTCACCGTTCGAATGTTGGAATTGCCGGAAAATCGGGCATAGGTCGCGAGATTGCCGGGAAGCATCACGAGTACACTGTTACGGGTACGGGGCACTGGGAATAACGATTAACAACTGCAAGCGGTGCATTAGGCCAGTGGGAAATGGGGGGAGGAGTCACTCAGCGGGGTCGGAGGGACTCTGCCGGAATTAGTATCAGCCCGAATATTTACCGTAAGGGAGAGAAAGAGACCACCTCTATTAACCGTCGAAGCACTGATAGGAGAGCTGCCGGTTCGCGCTCTAGTAGATTCCGGATCGTCGATCACGTTCGTTAGTCGCGACGTAATAAAACGAGTCAGGAAAGGAGTTGTGACGTTAGAAAACACCGAAAGACCCTGCTACTTCCTCTTGGCCACGGGTACAGTCGATCGGACAGTTGAACGAGCCCATTTTGCGATAAAAATAGGAAAAAGGGAACGACGCATCTCGGCACGCGTATTGGATAATCTGGTGACCCCTCTGCTATTGGGTACCGATTCGATTGCACTCTTCGGGATTGTGGCGGAATACCACAACGCGATATGGTATTTTGCATCTGATCCCAATGAGAAATTCCCTTTCGATGACGCTATGCTGGCCGCCGTATGCTGCAGGTTACGAGAATTAGATGACTTCGAAAAACAACAACGAAAGAAATTCCTCGAGACCGAGCTGCCGGAATTCGAAATAATGAGTGGGTTGACCGACTTGATAAACCATCGAATAGACGTAGGCGACCATCCGCCGATAAAACAACGTTATTATGCCGTCTCTCCCAAAATACAGGAGACTGTAGATGCGGATAGCACCGTCGCAGAGTGGCTGGTCAAGCCCAATAGTGATGGTCAAGAAGGCCAACAGTAAATACCGATTTTGTTTGGACTTCCGGAAAGTGAAGGAGGTCTCGAAGAAAGATACTTACCCACTACCGCTCATGACTCAGATACTAGACAAATTACGAGCCGCAAAGTACATTTCGACCCTCGATCTCAGTCAGGCGTACTTTCAAATCCCACTAGAGTCTAAAAGTCGTGAAATAACAGCTTTCACAGTGCCGGGTAAAGGACTCTTCCAGTTCTGCCTGATGCCATACGGGCTGACGGGAGTCCCGGCGACTTTCCAACGGCTATTGGACCGTCTAATTGGACCTGAAATGGAGCCCCACGCGTTTGCTTATTTAGACGACATTATTATCGTTACGGAAACATTCGAAGAACACCTCGAATGGTTGAAACGCGTCGTAAGTAGAGTAAAAGCTGCCGGTCTGATACTAAACCCAGATAAGTGCGAGTTCTGCCGCGCGGTAGTCAAGTACCTGGGCTTTATAGTTAGTAAAAAGGGGTTGACAGTCGACCCAGAGAAGATCCGGCCGATTATGAACTATCCTATTCCGAAGAACGTGAAGCAAGTGTGACGATTCTTGGGTATGGCTTCCTGGTACTGGAGGTGCATCCCGGGTTTCGCAACACTTGCGGAACCGTTAAGCGAACTCCTGCGGAAAGATCGCGACTGGGTCTGGAAGGACGGACAACAATCCGCCTTCGAAACTCTACGCGAAATGATTGCGACAGCACCTACATTATCGTGTCCAAATTTCGAAGTCCCATTTACGGTACAGACAGACGCGAGTACGGTAGGATTAGGGGCTGTACTGACGCAAGAGATCGAAGGTACGGAAAAAGTAATTGCATTCGCGAGCCGCGGTCTCACGCTGCCGGAGAGGAAGTATTCGGCTACTGAGTTAGAGTGTCTAACCATAGTCTGGGCGGTACAGAAATTTAGACCTTATTTAGAAGGGTACAAATTCCAAGTAATCACGGATCATAACAGCTTACGGTGGCTGCGGAAATTACAAAACCCATCGGGACGATTGGCGCGATGGGCCTTACAGCTCCTCGAATACGACTTCGATGTCATATATCGACAGGGCTCGTTAAACAGAGTGCCGGATGCACTCTCGCGCGCGTTTGAAGGAACGGGAGTCGCCGAAGAGCGAATCGAGATAGCGGCTGCCGTGCGAGCGAGATGGTACGAGAGGAAACTCGCGGAAATACAGGGGAACCCTTCAAAATGGAAGAACTGGTCAATTCGGAATGGGGAATTATTTTCCGGAGAACAGATCCTCTGATCGCGGAAACCTTAGGGAATGATGGGAACGAATGGAAGCTAGTAGTCCCACAGGAACGTAGGACCGAGATCTTGCAGGAGGAACATGACGGTCCCCAAGCAGGACATTTGGGTATCGAGAAGACATACCACCGCGTCGCGACTCGATACTACTGGCCGGGCATGTATAGGACGATTGTCGAATACGTAAGACGGTGTACCACGTGCCAGCTGACGAAAGTAGAGCAAAAGCTCCCTCCGGGGCTGATGGGTCGGCGCCGTATTAACACGCCCTGGTCAGTAGTCGCTGCCGATGTCATGGGTCCTCTGCCTCGTAGCAAGTCCGGCCATGCGTACCTCCTCGTAATGCAGGATCTGTTCACTAAATGGATCGAGTGCGCCCCACTCCGACGAGCGACCTCCGGCGAACACCAGATGTGCTCTATACCGATAACGGCACAGAATTAATAAAAGCATCCATGAGCTGGCTGCTGAATACAGAATACGAATCAGTACTAATCCCCCGTACTACCCGCAAGCGAATCCCGTTGAAAGAGTGAATCGAATCTTAAAGACCATGATAGTCGTGTACATAGGAAGGGACCACCGAGAATGGGACATACACTTGCCGAAATTCCGATTTGCATATAACACGGCGTATCATTCGGTATTACAAGCTTCTCCAGCATTTTTGAATTTCGGGTGAGAGCGCGGCCAATGAATTGCGTGCGTGCGGCCAGCGAGCCACCAATAGATTGCGAAATAGATTCCACCGGACCTTGGAAGGGTAGAGTAGCCCAACTGCAAACGTTGCACAGCTGGGTGAGAGAAAATTTAGAAGACGCTTATAACCGTCAAGCGCAATATTATAATGAAAAACACCGTGAGGTAGAACTTGAAGTTGGGGATAGGGTAACGAAAACACAGAGAATTCTATCGTCAGCGGCACAACATGTAGCGGCAAAATTAGCTCCGAAATATACCGGCCCCGTCGTCATCTCGCAAAAACTGTCACCAGTAGTATATCGGGTAGCCACAGAAGATGGCAGAGATCTCGGGAAATGTCACATAAGCGACCTCAAGGCATACCGTCCATCACATGCGCCGGCGAACAACAGATTAAATTCAGGAGTTTCCCCAACAGATAACACCGACGAAAATGGAAGTAGAGAGAACAAAAGAGGAAAATCGCTTTTGGAACGCGATCATCCGGATAGAGATGTCGGAGGGGAAAGCGAAAATCCGGAGGGTAGTCCAGTCCTACCTGGCTGCCGGAGGAGGCTACCGGAGAACCATAGCCATCCAGACCAAAGACCCCGACGTGGTAGCAGAGGACGAGGGATCCGAATACCACTCGATACAGGAGCTGCCGGAGTCGGATCAGTGGGAGGCGTCGAAAAAGGGGAGTAAAGATGACACCCTCGAAGAAATCGACGACCTGCCGGATGAGGAGGAGCCTCCTGCCGCTGCCGGGGAGACAGGGAGCCTGACGGGTCCATTGAAAGCTGCCGAAACGCCGGCTACGCAGCTGCCGGGTGAATCCCCGGTCGAAGAACAACCAAAGGCGGCCAAACAACAACAACCTCAAGGACCCTCGGTCGAAGGACAACCGGAGACGGCCGAACATCAGCGAGCTCAGGAAACCCCGAAATCTGCCGGCGTGCCCGCGATACAGATGCCGGAGACCACGGGACCGCTCTGCGAGCCGCGGTAGCAAAGATGGCGGTGACAACAACAAAGGTGACCAAGGACATCCGGGTAGGAGTACCGGTACTGATTTATGCCCCGGGAGAAAGTACTCCCAGAGTGGAAAGGACGCAGCCCACCCCGACCGTCTTGGAGAGGGCTAGACTAGCCAGACGCTACCCAGTGCCGGCCAAGACGCTGCCGGAGGGAGTCACCCGCAAGCTGACAGAAGAGGAGCTCCGGGCACGTCAAGATGGGTGCTGGGCCTGTCGGTCGAAAAACTACAGGCAACGTCACTGCCGGGAAAGACGCGGGGATTACGGCTACTGGTGCGGGCGCGTGGGGGTGTCAGTAAAGACGTGCCCGAAGTGTGGTCCCCGGTGGAAGGCGGGGGGACCGCACAACCCCTGGTAGTGCCGGAGCGAGAAAGGACGAGATATGCTGGGCCGAAAAATTTCTTTTTTCTATTATATGCGAGAGTTTCTTCAGTAAAACCTAAAACTAATTAAGTTATCATTGTAAGACCGACAGAATTTAATTTAATTTAGTTTTATTAATCTCAGACAATATCTAGTTCAGTTTTTTTTCTTATATTAGTCCCAAGTAAGGTTTCATTTAATTTTTCGTGATCCGATAATTAGAATAAGTAAAACCCCGGAGCTGTCGGGGAAAAATAAAGGGCAGGTAACTGCCGAAAAACTAAAATACGTGAAAGAGTTCAGCTTATAAAATACCCGAACCTCCCCTCACGGTAAACACCGAAGATTAGCGATAGGAGCGGACAAATTGCGATCCTAGTTCAATTAGCTGCCGGAGGTCTCGCCGAGACATTGTACAAGTGAGCGTAAGTATTTTGTATATTATGTTTGGTGAAGGGTACTGTCGTATTGTGGGTGAAGTTGTGAGTAATGACCGAATTTGATTGTTCGCTACCGAGCTCGCAAAGGTTTGACGGAAGGTTGCCACGGGTGTGCCCCGGTCTCCCCTGGGAGGGGGGGGGCTGAGGAGTTGCGACGTGGCATTTTTGCCAACATCTACCATAAATTAAGATCAGAAGACCGGGTCACCTTCCGCTACCGGAAAAGCGATTGATTCTGGCTCGGCCAATGGCGCCGCCACGCTAAACGGGACCTGTCGCTGAGTCGGACTGCGTTTGCTCTAGCCGCGCTCTGATTGGCCTGTGTTTTTTGTTAATAACTCCTAAACAAAGCCGCTGGCGTCATTTTTGTAAAGGAAAATGTCGCTTCAAATGACCCAAGGAACCTCCCATTTCCGGTAAGTACACGAATTTTGGGACACCCTATATATATATATATATATGTGTGTGTGTGTGTGTGTGTGTGTGTGTGTGTGTGTGTGTGTGTGTGTGTGTGTTGTTTGTGCATATTGCGACGTTGTCCCCGGTCGAGGGTATTTTATTACCGTCGGACAGAGACAACTCCCGAGAATTTACAGGCACTGAGGCCGGGCCGGACGCGGCCGTGCAAGTACGGTCCTCTCGGGGCAAAGCGTTTTCCGGAGAGGCCCGGTGAGAATCATGAAAACGTAGGTTCGGGCGCCAGGTACTACAAAGTACCAATCTGAACTCGAGGTTTGAATCGTGCTCGGGGAAAACAAAACACGAGGAGAGCCTCCGCGGAACGCGAATCGGGATTATCAACGCGAACGGCCAGGTGTTCGAACGCAGGGAACAACGGGGACTGCCCTCACGGCAGGGCTGATCGCGCAAATAGCAAAAATTGAGACAGAAATGGGCTCTACGTTATTTTATTGACCTGGATCAACTGTCGAATTTACAAGATTGGCGGCCACGTGGCCGCGACCCGGGAGCCCGCGCTCCTAGTACATGATTTCGGAAGATGGTCGTCCTTTGAGCGCGTTTTGTCACGGTGGACGTCGTCCGCGATTGTACGGTGCGATGATAACGTTTCGTTTCTCGTCGATCGAGAATACCTAGGCGCAGTTAGATGGCGCGCGGAATTCTGGACTGTCGGGCAATGCCTCGAAAACGCTGATCTAGGGACGGGATTCGATTCGCTACGCGCGATAGGTAATCCGCGGTCGTACGGGCTCGAAACGCGCGTAGACTCCGCGCGCTCGCGTGCGAATTCGATCGTTCGTCGACCGTATTTCGCGAACCGGATCTTACGTCGCGACGATATTCTTTTCCGACGCGACTCCTGAGGAAGACTTCCGAAATACACGTGGAGGGAACGTTGCAAACTTAATTGCTCAAAGCGTCCTCACAAACGACGCGAGCCTACGGTCAGAGGCGCGACGCCTCGACCGAACTAGGTTTCGAGGGCGAGACGGAACCGTGTCGTCCTCGGAACGCAAAACGTAACGCAAATAGGACGAGCCAACGCGAATGCGAAATCGAGAGATCCCAAATCGACTTACCGTAGCTGATCGCCGCGTCTCGGACTCGGGATTCGCCTCCTGTCGTGGCACAGTCCCTCCGGAATTCCTGCTCACCGAAAACCCCCCCGCGACACGGAACTATTACTACGGAATTTCCAGAGTTTCGAAACGGGACTTATCGTGTTACGCCCCAGCGCGACAGTGATCTCGCGATTCGCATCGACAAGGAGCATCGATCCTCGTTTCCCCCCACCACGCGCGCTTTGCCGAATTTTCCCGAGCGGTGCCTTCCGTTTCACGACTAATAGATCGCAGGATCGTCGGACAGGTCCTGGGGCCCCAGACCCGCGTCACTATGATTTTCTTTGGGGAACCTCCATTCCACCCCTGACTGGGTGGATTCTTCTAACCGTTTCCAGCCCTACAGGGTGAGACGACGGCTGGAACGCAAATTGTCGATGACTGGCTGGAATATTTTATCCAGCATCGCCGTCTCCGTGGGGTTGGTTCCCTCACGCCAACTTGGATCCATGCTCAACGTTAACAGTGGCCATTCGTTTCTCCGGACTGATCCTTTGAGCGGGCACCCTCCGTTACATTCGTGCCCCTTGGCACGGCCCTGAAATGTGGCCATACTCGGCACGCGCAATAGATGGCGTTAATTATCTGTCTTTTCGTCTTTGTCTTTCCTTCAGGAGCGCTCTAATGTCGGCGGATGGTTTTCGTGGCCGTTAGAAGTCGGTCCGGTCCAGTCCGTGTACGGTCCTTTGACCGATCGTGTTAAAAAGAAGTGACGTCGCAACTTGCAACGTCACAATATATATGAAAAAAATAATAATATTAATATTTAATTTTCACATAAAATTATATATTGATTTTTTATACAAAATTTTATATTATTTAATTAACAACAAGTAAATTATACAGAATTTATTATGTAATAACAATTAATAATATGTGTGTCCAAATTCGAGAAAATAGTTTCTAAAAAACCATAAATATCTTTTATGGGTTTGGAATTAAGTAAAATCTGATTATTAATTTGAATTCAGCATCTCAAAATCTATAAAACGTTACTGTTTTTATTTATTTAAACATAGAAATAACTTCAAAAATGATTTTTGACCGCGTTTTTCTTGTTTCAACCCACTGCGGGGCGTGCCGATGCAGAGTAGTACGGGTTAGAAAATGGATTTCCAAACAGCAACTAATAATACCTAATTTTTTTATTTTCATACTGGAAGTTGGAGGATCTGTTGATGAGAAACAAGTTACAATGATGAAATACTCACCTTGCTTCCTGTGTAAATGAAAATGTAATTATGGAAAACAGATATATACTTTTAATTGCATTAAAGTCGTTCACAGCATACCAAGGAGTGTCAGCGATAACACTGTGCAACAAATTTAAACATTTTTTTATGTTTTCATATAGCTGATAGATGGACCTTATAAAGTTTTTTGCGCTGATTCCGAATCTGTTCTTAATTTTTCTCCTACACGCACAGTTTTTGAAAAACATGACTTTGAAAAAAAGCTATTTTTCAACTTTAAACAAATTGTTTAAATAATATCGGTTCTACATGTAGCACCGTTTTGTATCGGTAGCGGCTCCCGCACTCGGCGACTGTATGATTTGATCCGAGACAGTTGAAACACACGTTTGATTTGATGGCGATATCGCGACGTTGCGCTACTGAACGACCCACTTTCAAGCTTCTAGGTCAATGGGAAGTACCCAAAAGGTTTTGATGATCTGTCAGTCAGTCAGTCAGTCAGTCAGTCAGTGACAAATTTAGCGATTTTTGTGGTCCTATATCTCGGAACCTACTGATGTTGGAAGATTAATGTTTTGCCAATATTGAGACATGATAGCACTTAACAAGTGTACGAAATTACATGTCTCCATCTGCCTCCAGTTCCGAGTTACAAGCCTCTAAAAAACGGCCAAGTTGTTCGTGTAAAAGGAGGTAGTGCGAGAACTTGGCTGGTGCACTACCGTGCACCTAGATATGCTTTGGGTTAAGCCTTTTGAAAATTTCGTTATTTTCACTGTAGGAAGCACCGTTCCCGAGATACAGCCATTATTATTATTTTTTTTTGCGAATTCAAAAGATGCATACTGAGATGCAGTCATTGTTATTTTTTTTGACAAATTCAAAAGACTACATACGTCGTACGGTTGAGCATACCCTATATGCTTTGGGTTAAGCGTTTTGAAAATTTTGTTATTTTCGCGGTAGGAAGCACCGTTCCCGAGATACAGCCATTTTTTAAGATTAGCTCGACTGACCATCCCCACCACTGAGGTTACGCTTTTTTTAAGGTGTAAAATTTCAAAGTTCATTATTTCAAACTTTGGTTTTACAAGTCCCAATGCGTACAAGAGTCCATAGTTGAATTCAATTTAAAAAGAATAAAATTTAAAAAAAATTAAAAAAAAGTAAAATTTCAAACTTTGATAATTATTCCTTTGGTTGTGTGTTATGGTGGACCTATGTTCCAAATTTCAAGCTTCTAGGTCAATGGGAAGTACCCAAATGGTTTTGATGATCTGTCAGTCAGTCAGTCAGTCAGTCAGTCAGTCAGTGACAACTTTAGCGATTTTTGTGGTCCTATATCTCAGAATCTACTAATGTTGGAAGATTAATATTTTGCCAATATTGAGAGATGATAGCACTTAACAAGTGTACGAAATTACATCTCTCCATCTGCCTCCACTTCTGAGTTACAAGCCTCTAAAAAACGGCCAAGTTGTTTCGTGTAAAAGGAGGTAGTGCGAGAACTTGGCTGGTGCACTACCGTGCACCTAGATCCCACCTTTAGGCAGCAGATGGACTCTTAATAAATTTATTTTCTGGTGGGGCTTAAGCCCTATCCTATGCATGCTTTCTGCTGCCTTAAGTATGTTTTATATTTCCACTCGTTGCAGTCCCGACCATGGATTTAGGTGTACAACTAAGTATTTTATAACATCTTCTGGCTTTGATGCCAGCAAGGGCTGCTCGCTCATTTTGATTTCGGGATCTCTTAGATGCCACGTTTTGCCTTTGCCGACGATTTGGAACGTCGCGCATTTATCGGCCTGAATACTCATGCCAAGGCTTTCTAAGTATTTCCTTGCCTTGTGATTTTGGTTTGCTGCTTCTTTTGCTGACTCAGCTATTAGGACCAGATCGTCCGCAAAAGCAAGAATGGAGACTTTCTCGTCTCCAATCTTGATACTCTTCGTCGTCTCGTCAATGTTAAATAGCAGTGGCGGTAGTGGATCGCCCTGCATTACCCCTCTATTTAACTTTATTTTAATCGTGCTATTTACTTCTTTGGTCTTTATTTCCGTCCAGCAGTCGTCGTACATCTTTTCCATGTAGTTCGCGACTGTTGGCGGAATTTTAACCCATCTCCTTCAGCTTTATGGGGAACTGTATCGAATGCTTTGGAGATGTCGACAACTGTGACGGCTCCTCCAGATCTTTCCTTCATTTCTCTTATTATTAACTTCCCGATTTTATAGGGAAGTTACTGTAATTTTTTCTAAAATGCAGACGTTCTATTTACAACCATCTTCCATTATAAACCCTTTTTGCCTCATACTATTCCCGACTACTCTCCGCAATGTCGCGTCTAACAAAGCCGAATATATCCTACCCAACAGCGAACCGATGGTAATCAGACGCCAGTTTTTGACGTCTTTAGTATCCTTTCCCGCTTTCGGGATAAGCGTAGTTCTATTTGTCTTCCATTGGGTTGGATAGGATTAGAATACAATGAGGACATTATATAATTTGCATAAAATATGGAGGAGTCCTGGCCTTCTTAAGTGGGCTTTTCTTATGCCGTCGACACCTGCGGCTGTGTCATTCTTAATGTTTCTCATCTTTTAGATGATCTCAAGATTGGAGATGGGTTTCCAGCATTCTGCTAAGGCTACGCGCACAGTGCATCCGTTTACGTCCTACATCCGACAGACTTGGTGACGTTAGAGGCTTCGGTCAGACATTTGAAATGTGTGGGTAGGCTCGTCTGTGAGACCCTTCTAGTTTCGTCCGCCGTCGACCGACAGGACGGCCTGCGCGCGATATATTTCGGTTCAACATTCACATCAAACAATTTTCATGTCGCCAATTTTGAAGTATCCGTATTTTTAAAAACGGGTCCGTAAAAAGGACACTAGGGGCTATGCTATCATATTTTTATTGTTCCAATTTTCTGGTGCTATAATAGCAATGCACCTGTTAAAAAAAAACAATTGCAAAATAAACTATGAAAACAAATATTTTTCCAACTGAAATAATTTTTATTCAATACTCTATGGTATCACTATAAGCACTCAAAATTCATTTTCATCGTTTTGTTATAGCTTGGCCGTTATAATTAAATGAGAAACTTATGACACCTCATAGTGCATGCCCGTAAAGGCATTGATTTTTAAGATTTCAAAGAATTCTCTTTGACACATGTTCATATTTTACTAAAGACTGCAACATATCCAATCTGAGCAAAATTGAAAACGGTAGTCCTACTTTGCATGAGATGATACATGTTCATTAATTGTATGTAGATGAACGCTCATGGAAGTATGGATATGCGAAAGTAATTATAAAAATCATTTTCGGGCCATTTTTGGGCGACCACTGGTCGGGACATTATTGGGGGATCTACAGCAAAGCTATTTTCCAGAAAGCTGTTTTAGCGCGTCAAATTCATAATGTTGGCGCTTTGAGGAGTTGGTAATTTAAAAATTACTTTACAATTAAAACACGTATTGTCCGCGAAAGTCCCGACTTCTGGTTCTATAATAATGACCTGTCATAAACCTCTCCATAGAGAACAGACTCGAGAACGGCACATAAACAAATCGAGCCCATCACCAGGTCTGTCCGTCCCCACCACAGTCACGCGCATGCAGTCTCAATATTTCAACTTCCCGACGTTGCACGCTGCATAGTATGTGTGGCCGCTGTGCACCAAATGCGTATGGAACTAGGCCTGCCTCCTCCACTCTGACCCAATCGGCGGCGCATTCAAACCTAGACACGTCACCGTACTCCTGATCTGAAAGGAGCATCTCAGGCTCGCATCAATACAATGACACCAGTTCGGTCCCATACGAGATGGCGTCTTGCCGTCCCCCACTAAAATATACTATCTGAACCCATTGCTGGTCCGCTATTGCTCGTACGGCGCACTCTATTGGACTACTTGTTGAAAAGTGTAATTTTAGGACAAACGTTGTCAAGCTTTATTTCAGAATCTCTATAGAATATGCAGCAATTTTATGGACTCTAAATAACAAACAATTCAAATTAAAAAAAAACAAGTTATTCAACTGTGAATAAATGAAAATGAAAAAAAATAAATGAAAAAGAAACAAAATTAGCCTGGACTACAATAGCACAAGAATGCATAAAAAATATAATCAAACTATCCATACTGTTTAGGATTGGCTGGATGAGTTGACAACCAACGCGCGACGATAAATAGAGCGAATCCGCATTAGCTAGTCGTGACGAATATCGAGGTTTGGAAATCGAAGATTGGCTCGAGGTACTATTGGCCGTCATCGACGAGATCGATCTCTATCGATTGTCGCCCGTGATGCGGGCTACTGATTTGCTGATCGCGCTATCGATCCGTCAATCACTCGCCCTACGGTGACGTCTAGCCGCCAGCTGATCCATCGTTACTCAGTTCGTCTCGATCTACCGCTACTTGCCTTTTCACGTTTTGAGTTATAATCGCGCGTCTCTTTGACCGGGTTATTAATACAAGAAATCGATCGCTTTTCTCTACGGTGACTTCCGAGAGATTCTTAATCTTCTTGTTGAACTCTTTATCACAAAGTTTATTGTTAAAACTTCCAACCGGCTTCGTAAGGAAGATACATTGTGAATTTGTACATTAGTGTAAGGGACGAGTTCCACATCGGGAATAAAGTGACGAAATTATCATTATAGTGCTGGGTCCTTTCCTACTCTCAAACACATACAGTAACTAAATTTGCACCTGCATACTTACTAAAAGGAAAAGACATTACAGTTTTACCAAAAGAAATAAGCCAAGAAAATATACAAAAAAGTGTATTGCAAGATCGGGAACTAGCCTACAGGAATAGGATAATATCACATAACTATGTAATGAATATATTAGAGGCGCGAGACTCCCCTCTCACATACGCGACTTACTCCCGCGACGGCCGCGAGGTGGCTACCGCACCCGCAAGTATAATTAAACTTGCGGCATATAAACACGCGACTAACTCCCGCGACGGCCGCAAGGTGGCTACCGCGCCCGCAAGTACAATTAGTTCCGTGGCATATAAATAAGCGTCGTGCAACCAGAAAAGTCAGTCGAGATCTCCGAGCCGTTGACTCTGCGAATAGTAGCTACTCTACGAAAGCAGTAAGCCAGCATTTAGAAACTTCGACTATTCCTAACCGCCGTCCATCGGCGCTCCGCCTTACCGTTCTCAGTGGTTCACACCCTGAGATTCCGCACCGTCTCCGACGATTCATGTTCGTGGCACACGCCAGTCCACTTTCGCACTCCACCGTTCTCCGTGGCCTACGCTCAGAGATTCTCTACTGTCTCCGGCGATTCGTGTTCGTGGCACACGCCAGTTCACTTTCGCACTCCGTTCTCCGTGGCCTACGCCCAGAGATTCTCTACCGTCTCCGACTATTCGTGTTCGTGGCACACGCCAGTCCACTTTCGCACTCCACCGTTCTCCATGGCCTACGCCTAGAGACTCCTCACCGTCCCCGACGATTCGTACTCGTGGCACACGCCAGTGGACAGTCGTACTCGGCCGATCTCCGTGGCTCACGCCCCGAGTTTCCTCACCCTCCTCGACGATCTGTACTCGTGGCATACGCCCTTGTGCTATCGCGCGCTCTCTCTCCCTCCCGGTCACCAACTCTCGTAGTCGCCGTCGCGTTAGACCGCGTTTAGATTAAGACCGCCGTTCACCGCGTTTAGGTTAAGATCGCCGAACCTTGCCGACGTCGTCTGGCCACTAGACCACCCCTTCTATGTATAATACTACGACCCCTGACGGGGGAAATACATTTCTTTATTTATTCATCCTACTGTGTTTCATTCCGTGGTTAACGAACCCTAGACAGCCGTCTGAGTCGGCACATCTCCCAAGTCCGGTTGTTACAACTACAATAAAAGACTGTTTGACAAAAACACAAGTGAGTTTGAAGTCAAAGAAGGAGATTGGGTATTTGTAGAGAATGGGAACAAGATAAATAGAAAAAAATTAGATGAATTAAAAATGGGACCATATCAAATTCTGGAAAAAGTAAAAATCAATATATAAAATAGACACTGGTCACAGAAAATCAGGATACACATAACATAACGTCACATAATAAAACTGACTGCAGCACCTGTAGTTACAGATATAGAAGAATAACGTGATTGATTTAACTTAGGAAACTTACACTGGATAAGTTTTCCCAAGGAAGGCAGATGTAAAGAAAGTGTATTTCTTTAACTTGAATTTTGCCGCACGCTTACGTACGCGGCTAACGATAATGAGATAAACAAGCTGACATCTACAACAACACGCGACCAAGCGTAAGAGAGAGAAAACATATAGGAGTCGACAAGACTGATAAAACCGTTGTGAATTTGTGTAGTGTAATTTGTGTAATCGTGCAAGGGAATTGATATAAAAGGGAAAAATAGACGTTAATGTCGTTTCCTTTGTTACAGGTAGCTATAAGATAAAGAAATGTAAATAGTAGTCATACATAAGTTACGAATATATTAAACTCTTTGTTACAGAAACTCAGTATTGTTTATTTGACCGTGTCAACCCCTATAATATAACAATAGATATAATATATATTGTCACGCTGCCCTTTTTCCCAGAAGAGGAAATCGGCAACTACGGGCTTTTACAGACTTCCCAGCCGGGCCACGCGCGACCGCGCGACACGTGGTCCGCCCACGACAAACAGATTATCGCAACTTCGGAATTCTATGCTCTTTCTCACGATGCAACTGGAAAATTAAGGCGCCAGGCACGTTGCTGTGCCACGCAAAAACTGTGGGAAAACCACGAATCACGATTCTGAATAGCGCAGTTGCGGGATCTGCGCGATATATGGAAGAGCTCGAACGGGTACAGGATTCTTCGCGGGGGAAAGAAAGGGACACACCCTGCGGTGGAAGCGTTTCTCACAGGCTAATGACAACAAGAGAATTCGGCAAAAATGTCATTTATTCGACGGATGTTATGACACTGTCAGCAGACACCGGCAGAGATAAATAATTTGCCCCGCGCGTACAATACAAGCGGCAGGTCGACGGTCGCTCGCGGGTACAATTCTCTATATTTTGGCGTCGAGCTCGGCAGTCACAGGACTTCGCGAGAATTTTATAAGCCGTGTAAACGGCACGAATCTGCCGAGCTCAGCTGAAATACGCGTCGGATTCTATGACTGTGCGGAAGACGAAACTAGCGGCAAGATCGAAATAAAGAAAGACCGAAACGACGAAACGGGCACGTCACGCGCTTTCTCCGGGTTTGTCACGAGGAAATTGATATTCTACGCAAAAAAATCACACGCGACGGTTTTTCCTATTCGAACTTCCCGACAGCGTGGTGACCCACGGCCTCGCGTACCTCCCGGGACAACTTCTCCTGATCTTCGGCCACGCCAGCGGACATGTGATAAGCGACGCGAAATTACTTTTTCGACCCGCAAAACATTCCCGAGCCAACACGAGTAAGTCACTTTAAAATAGAATAGTCAAAGCCTGACCGGCACTTACCAAGGGTGAGGTCGGCAATTCTCCTTCCGGCAATTCGCACAAGACTTTCTCAAGTTAATCGATGACAAATTCAAAATTGATTACTCATCTCAACTAATCGCTTCGGCACAGTGACCCAGTTCGAGCCGGCTCGGTAACGCGAAAGCGAGGCGTCCCCCTACTCCCTCAACTAATTCCGCCAGGGCGACGCTCGAGCCTATCATAATGGTTGTCGCGGCAGGGACGGATCCTTTGATCTAGTTCCCGAGGCTGCCGTCACTTGTTGATTTTCCAAGGGTCCTTGCAGTTTTTCCGCGTCGCGTGTCAGGGTTGTCATGAGTCCTTCCGGCCGTTATTTCTCGTATCTGGTACCGGACGAGGCAGCGAGGGGGACGAGCGGCTGTTCGTCTCTTGTGATACGATTTCCTCCTAGGTGCCTCCGGGCTTGTTAATCCGGACTCCGTCCAATCCCCGGTGGTTCGGCACGATCGCTAATCTGCGACAGGTGCTTCGAACGCCTCGTCTCGAGGTTTCATCGCTAATTGGTGGCGGAATTAGGTACCGGGTTCCTACTGGGGCCCGGCTACGGTCCTGTAACTTCACGTCGCGCTCAGCAGCGCGACGTTCAAAACGCGTTAATAATATTGCGCTGGTACGCGGACTTCCCAGGGAGAGCGGTCGCAACGTTTTCCTTGTTTCGGTTGTTACGTTGCAAGTCGCGACGTCACTTCTTTTTAACACGATCGGTCAAAGGACCGTACACGGACTGGACCGGACCGACCTCTAACGGCCACGAAAACCATCCGCCGACATTAGAGCGCTCCTGAAGGAAAGACAAAGCCAAAAAGATAGATAATTAACGCCATCTATTGCGCGTGCCGAGTGTGGCCACGTTTCAGGGCCGTGCCAAGGGGCACGACTGTCACAGAGAGTGCCCGCTCGAAGGATCAGTATGGAGAAACGAATGGCCACAATTAACGTTGACGATGGATCCAAGTCGGCATGAGGGAACCAACCCCACGGAGACGGCGATGCCGGATAAAATATTCCAGCCAGTCATCGCTAATTTGCGTTCCAGCCGTCGTCTCACCCTGCAGGGCTGGAAACGGCTGGAAGTGTCCACCCGGTCAGGGGTGGAGCAGAGGTTTCCCGAAAAGAAATCATAGTGACGCGGGTCTGGGGCCCCAGGACCTGTCCGACGATCCTGCGACCTACTAGTCGTGAACTGGAAGGCACCGCTCGGGAAAATTCGGCAAAGCGCGCGTGGTGGGGGGAACGATGATCGATGCTCCTGGTCGATGCGAATTGCGAGATCACTGTCGCGCTGGTACCTCTAGTGGAAAGTCCCGTTTTGAAACGCTCTTTATTAATTTCCGTGATAACAAGTTCCGTGTCGCGGAAGGTTTCGTGGACCAAAGATTCCCGCAGAGGCAGAAGAACCGCCGAGGCGAATTCCGAGCTACGGTAAGTCGATTTGTGATCTTTCGATTCTGCATTCGTGTTGGCTCGTACCATTTACGTTATGTTTTGCGTTCCGAGGACGACACGGTTCCGTCTCGCCCTCGAAATCTCGTTCGGTCGAGGCGTCGCGCCTCTGACCGTAGGCTCGCGTCGTTTGTAAGGACGCTTTGAGCAATTATATTTAGAACGTTCCCTCCACGCGTATTTCGGAAGTCTTCCTCAGGAGTCGCATCGGAAAAGAATATCGTCGCGACGTAAAACCCGGTTTGCGAAATACGGTTGACGAGCGATCGAATTGGCACGCGAGCACGCGAAGTCTACGCGCGTTTCGAGCCCGTACGTCCGCGGATTGTTTATCACGCGAAGCGAAGCGAATCCCGTCCTTAGATTAGCGTTTTCGAGGCAATACGCGACAGTCCGGAATTCCGCGCGCCGTCTAACCGCTCCCGAGTATTCTCGATCTACGAGGAACGAAATTGTAATCTCGCCCCGTGCAATAGCGGACGACACGCACCGAGACAAGACGCGCTCCGCGGACGACCACCTTCCGACTACATGTACTAGGACCGCGGGCTCCCGAGTCGCGGCCACGTGGCCGCCAGTTTTGTAATCCAGACGATTGATTAAGTTCAATAAAATAAAATAGAGCCCATTTCCGTCTCGTCGTTTGCTACCTGCGCGATCCGCCCTGCCGTGAGGGCAGTCCCCGTTGTTTCCTGCGTTCGGACATCTGGCCATTCGCGTTGATATTCTCGATTCGCGTTCCGTGGAGACTCTCCTCGTGCTCGGCTTTCCCCGAGCCCGATTCCATTCTCGCGTTGAGATTGGTACTCTGTAGTACCTGACGCCCGAACCTACGTTTTCATGTTCTGACCGAGCCTCCCCGGAAAACGCTTTGCCCCGAGAAGACCGTACTTGCACGGCCGCATTCGGCTCGGCCTCAGCGCCTGTAAATTCTCGGGTTTTGCCTCTGTCCGACGGTAATAAAACACCCTCGTCCGGGGACAACGTCGCACGGTATTGCCGGTGGTCGACTCTTTCCTACGGACTTGGGTCGGAGGGACGATGGCAAAATCTGGCACGTTACTACTCCTCCCCCCCCCCCCCTAAAGAAGCCCGAGGCTTACCGATGGCAGTTACCGGTCAGGTCACTCGTGGGCTTGTTGGCGAACGCTCTTCCTCGGATATCCCTTGATGACGCAAAGAGAAAGTAACTTAGAGTCACACGTACTTAACACCACAAAACCAGACGAGTACTTACTTACGGTTACACTTTCTTTCTTCGGGCGAGATCTGGAACTTTCTTAGCAAAAATAAAAAAAATATATATACTACCCCCCCTTTTTTCCATACTTGGCAACGGAACGCCTTCTCCGTTATGTTTGTATGGTTTCGTGGATGTATGTGACTTGTAACGGCAAAATCTTATTTTATTTTAATAGGTACAGTTTTCATGTAGCGACAGTGTACGTTTTATAAACGGCAACAAAAAAGAAGAAAAGAGATGAAGATCAAAACTAACTTTTACTCTTACTTCGCCCTAAGGGCGGCAATAAAGAAAAACAAAGTGTTTGAGATTGGCGCGCTCGAGCGCCACGTCGAAAACCATCACTCAGCGTATGAGCTAATGCCGCTCGATCCCGCTAAAAAACCATACAACAGGCGTATGTCGTCGAGACTCGCGCTGGCATAATACACCGGTATTATTGGCTAAAATCATTCTCGATTTCTCTGGAACATTCTAGATCGCTCAACCGGAACAATGAAGCGTGACGAATTTTCAGGGGAATCGAATTGATAAAAGAGAGAGAAATCACAGACGCCATCATTCTCTAGTGTACAGTCACAACGTTAATTGCTTTTATCAATCTCTATTTTACATCGTGCGTTCATATTAAGTGTAATACAACTGACAATTGAGTCACTATTGTGGATCTAAATACATCTTTTACATATTCTCGTCATTGCCTGTGTTGCACAGTTCTAATTTGACGGTTTAAACCCTAATTCTTCCTTCTTATCTTGTTCAGATCTGTCCATTTCCTCCTTTGTTCCAGTCCTTCAGTTACTCTCTCTCTTCACCTTCTTCAAGTCAATTTAATACTGTTTTCTTTCCTACGTTTTCGGACCTTCCCGCTGAATTTCTCATCATTTGAGAAATTTCGGTCAACGTAGTGAACACAAAGCTTTCGGTACACTGTCTTTAACTTAATCTTAATCAGTCTTTTTGAACCGCTTTTGCGGCAAAGTAACAAATTTTTTTTTTCTCTTCTCATTTCCTTTCCGGCCAGGGGTTATGCGGTCCCCCGCTTTTCCAACGCCGATAGCATTCGGAGCACATCTTCACCGTATACCACTGGTGGAATGGTGGTGTCTTGGGCTTCGGCAACGCCAACATCCCCTCTCGACGCTGTCCTGTGGGTGCCCCGGTTGTTTCCTCTTGCCAGCACTCCACGGGGTATTCGGCAATGAGGCTTTTGTTGTCGCAATTCTGGTCTCGTATTTTACGACAACATTTTTTTCTGTCTGTTGACGGTGTTCCTGCTTTATCCTTTCCATGCGGGTTGCGATCCTCTCGGTCGGCATGGTCGGCAATAGTTCCCGCTTACTCGTTTCCCCCACTTGCCCTTGACTTCCTGGGCGTCCGGCAACTTTGGGCGTCGTTCGCGGGGCGTTTCCTGCGGGTCTTGTTTCGGCAGCCATCCTGTCTCTAATGAACTGTGCCCGCACTTGCGCTGTGGTCGTTCCCCTCGTCAGGCTCGACCATATCCGGACCCACTTCTCTTCCTCCTCTGTCAGTTGTACCGCTTTGTTTAAAGCGGCATCCCTCTGCTCCTTCCTTCTTCGCTGTTGCACTTTCTGAAGGAGATTCTTGCGGATGTTCTCCATTATTTCCGGCTGCTCTCTATCCTAGTGCTCTTCTACTTCGACGTCTTTGACTCCGGTTATTCGGCTGTGGGGGGGGGGGGACTTACATCATTAATTTCATTACTTGTGGTTGTGAGAGGAAAGTATGGCTTCAAGTACGTGACATGTACTTTACCGAGGTCCGTACCGTCTGCATCTTCAAGACAGTATACTACTGGGGATAATTTTTGATTTCCTAATTGATCTCCTACTTTATATTCTTTGTCCTTACGCCGCAAATTATAATGTCGCGCCTGTTTGTTGTGCGCGTCTTCTAAATTCTCGAGAATCCAATGCCGTAATGTCGGCAATTGGGCTATACGTTTCTTCCAAGTGTCGTTGGATGTTATATCTAGATCGACCGGGGGTGCTCTACGCTTGCCCTTACGCATTTCGCTGGTTGCGGTTCTCGCCCGAAGTTAAGAAAATCTGGGGAAGCTTGTAGAACGGAATGATTCGCTGTATTGTATGCGAATCTTAACTGCGGTAAATTAAAGTCCCAATCTCGATGATCCCTTTTTATATACGACACAATCATTGTCTTAAGGACCCGGTTTACACGCTCGACCGGATTGACTTGTGGGTGGTACGGGGGAATCGTTGTTATTCGAGTTTCGTATTCTTCGGCAAGATCGCGTAAATATTTATTCACGAATTCTATTCCATTATCGGTCAATAGTACGTCCGGAGTTCCCCATCGGCAAAGGAGCATATCCTCTAACGCCTGGGCAATTTTCGGACCGTTCGCACGACGGAGCGGGGCGCACTCAATCCATTTAGTAAATAAATCCTGGATTACTAAGAGGTAGCTGGGCTTCCGCTTTCGGACGTGAGAGAGAGTGAGGTGAAAAGAGCGTGTGAGAGAGATTTATAAGTAAAAGGGGTGAGTGAGTGAAGGGAAACAGGTGAATTTAGGAGTGAAGGGTGAACGAGGAGTTACGGGGTGTGAAGGGAGTAAGGGAAAAGGGTGAGAAAGAGGGGAGTGAAGAGAAAGGTGAAGGGAAGGAAAGAGGAAAACAGTGAGGTTAGGTTGGTGGATATCCAGCAAATTAGCGCGGGACACGGGAAAGGTGTGACAGGTGGCGCGAGCTAGTGGGAGAAAGAGGTGGGTTAGGAGAGCGGCAATATTTGAAGGAGGTTAGAATTAAAGGTAAAGAAGAAGGTAGAAGAAAACAGATGGATAAAGAAATATGAGTGGGAAAAAAGAGGTAGGAAAGGTCGAGGGAAAAGAGGCAGTGAAGAAGGAAAAGGAAAAGAAGGGAGGATAGGGAGTTTAGAAAGAGTGGGTAGAGAAGGAATAAAGGGCACGAGAAGTCTAGAATGCATTTCGTACGGAAAAAGAGGCAGAGAGGAAGGGGAAGAAGATGGCAAGAAGAATGAGGAAAAAGGGAATGCGTTTAAAAAAAGTGTTATAGTAAAGAGGACTCCGGAGAAAGAGAAGGTGGGAGGAGGAAAAGGGGACAGCGGGGAAGATGGAGGATACAGGTTGCTGTTAGAAGAAATTAAACGGCTGTGGGAAGAGGTGAGGGAGGGGAACGAGGAAAGAAAAAGGATGTGGGAGGAGGTAAGAGAGAGTAAACAGGAAAGGGAAAGGATGGT
>JAQQRY010013629.1:21231-40942 GCA_028455595.1 Lasioglossum vierecki | reverse complement strand
CGTCCAGCTATTTATTAAAACATTTTCACCTCGTTGGGGCCCCAAATAAGAACCAAGGTATGCATGCAACTGTCACTTGATACATGACTGTCGCGCGCCTGTGTGACGTACGCAACGTACAGCTGTGTCGAAATGTTGCCGCTTTTTGGGCCAATCTTTAATTGCTAATAACTAATTAAATTTTCTCCCACCTGTAGTCGAACACCCTGTATATGGTCAACAACGCTGAGCGCGACGTGAAGTTACAGGGCCGTGGCCGGGCCCCAGTAAGAGCCCGGTAACTAATTCCGCCACCAATTAGCGACGAAACCTCGAGACGAGGCGCTCGAAGGGCCTGTCGCAAATTAGCGTTCGTGCCGTATCACCTGGGATTGGACGGAGTCCGGACCAACGAGCCCGAAGGCACCGAGGAGGAAACCGTATGTTCGAGATTTATTCGAATTCTATATTCAAACTTTTTATTGTTTTACCTTATACATGTAAACTCCTCACATCTTTTTATACATTGTATATAACCATGTCCAAAATAAATATTGACGTCGATCTTCCGATCAGTGCGGCGCGTCGTCGTCCCCGCACTGTCCCACCGCTCCCCGCGATCGCCACGGGTGGATCGAGTAGCTCGGGCCTCTCGGGTGCGGCGAGGGGAACGGGCGCGGTGGATCGACGATCGCAGCTGATCGATCAGTTCGTCTATTGACACTACAACGCGACTTTAGTAGGTAATATAGGCGGGTTCTAAATCACTTTTTCAATTTCACATTCTTCCGGTGTCGTGAAATAGCGCGAGCATGTAATGGAGGGGAGGTGGAGGGGGAACCCTAGGCGCAAACCACATACTTCGGGTGTTGTGAAATAGCGCGAGCATCTAATGGAGGAGGAACCCTAGGCGCGTGCCGATCTTGTGGTTTGCGGTTTCCGGTTATCCGATTGACGCCGCGGCTTTGGGCTTATCTTTGCGTCGGAAGGTCGCGCGCGATATTTGGAGACACCACAGTCTAATCTTTTTAGGATGCATGCATCCTTTACGCAACCACATGCATCCTTTACGCAACCACATGCATCCTTTACGCAGCCACATGCATTTTTCGTGCTTCCTTGCAGGAAACGATAAGGAATATTACGCGACGGTTACCGTTTCCTTCTTTCAGTTTGTAAGAGAGAGAGAGAGAGACAGGTTATCGTCGCGACGCTACCGTTGCGCCGTTTCCGTTTTGCCGGAAAACGATAAGGAATATTGCATTTCCTTCTTTAAGTTTGCGAAGAAGAAGAAGGCTGAGGGTTATCGACGCGCGGTTTCGATGCATCCTGCAGTACGCACACTCTTTTATAATATTATGCGTAGTTGTTGTATAAATAGGGGTGTTGAGCATGAATCTAAACGAAGTTATTGAATTCATAATTATGCTACCGTGAGCATATATTTTTTATTGCGGTAACAAAAAAGTTATGAGTTCACCATTATTATGTCTGACGACTTTATTGCAATGACAAAAAGTTATGCGTTCGCTGAGCGTACCGTCGTTGCAAGCATTAGAAAGTAACGGCCAAGTATGAATAATTTGGCCCTCCATGTAACTCTTTAAAAATTAAATAGCGTTCTTTTAAACTAATTTTTACAAACGCTTTTTTCAGTATTGTAAGAGGTATTTGTGAGCTAACGAACTTGGCCGTATTTTGCTTGATCTCACAACTTTTTACGGCCATAGAGAACTTGGCTCCTGTTTACAGGATGTTATTGTTGGGATTTCATCTATTTTTGTTTAAATATTCAAAAGACTACATACGTCATGTGGTTCGGCATACACTATGTTCTTCGGATACGGCCTTCTGAAAATTTCGTTATTTTCGCGGTAGGAAGCACCGTTCCCGAGATACAGCCATTTTTTAAGACTAGCTCGGCTGACCATCCCCACCACTTGGGTTACGCTTTTTTTAAGGTGTAAAATTTCAAAGTTCATTATTTCAAACTTTGATTTTACAACTTCTAATTTGTATAAGAGTCCATGGTTAAATTCAATGTAAAAAAAAAAAAATTTTTTTTAAAATCAAAAAAAGTAAAATTTCAAACTTTGATAATTATTCCTTTGGTTGTGTGTTATGGTGGACCTATGTTCCAAATTTCAAGCTTCTAAGTCAATGGCAAGTACCCAAAAGGTTTTGATGATCTGTCAGTCAGTCAGTCAGTCAGTCAGTCAGTCAGTCAGTGACAAATTTAGCGATTTTTGTGGTCCTATATCTCGGAACCTACTAATGTTGGAAGATTAATGTTTTGCCAATATTGAGACATGATAGCACTTAACAAGTGTACGAAATTACATCTCTCCATCAGCCTCCAGTTCCGAGTTACAAGGCTCTAAAAAACGGCCAAGTTGTTTCGTGTAAAAGGAGGTAGTGCGAGAACTTGGCTGGTGCACTACCGTGCACCTAGATTTATTTATTTTTTTTAAATTTTTTTTACGAATTCAAAAGATGCATAATGAGATGCAACCATTGTTATTCTTTTTTTAAAAAATTTTTTTTTTTTGACAAATTCAAAAGACTACATACGTCGTACGGTTGAGCATACCCTATATGCTCTCGGTTAAGCCTTTGAAAATTTCGTTATTTTCACGGTAGGAAGCACCGTTCCCGAGATACAGCCATTATTATTATTTTTCTTTTTAATTTTTTTTTACGAATTCAAAAGATGCATACTGAGATGCAGCCATTGTTATTTTTTTTTGAAAAATTTTTTTTTGACAAATTCAAAAGACTACATATGTCGTACGGTTGAGCATACCCTATATGCTTTGGGTTAAGCGTTTTGAAAATTTCGTTATTTTCGCGGTAGGAAGCACCGTTCCCGAGATACAGCCATTTTTTAAGACTAGCTCGGCTGACCATCCCCACCACTGAGGTTACGCTTTTTTTAAGGTGTAAAATTTCAAAGTTCATTATTTCAAACTTTGTTTTTACAAGTCCCAATTCGGACAAGAGTCCATAGTTGAATTCAATTTAAAAAGAATAAAATTTAAAAAAAAATAAAAAAAAGTAAAATTTCAAACTTTGATAATTATTTCTTTGGTTGTGTGTTATGGTGGACCTATGTTCCAAATTTCAAGCTTCTAGGTCGATGGCAAGTTCCCAAAAGGTTTTGATGATCTGTCAGTCAGTCAGTCAGTGACAAATTTAGCGATTTTTGTGGTCATATATCTCGGAACCTACTAATGTTGGAAGATTAATGTTTTGCCAATATTGAGACATGATAGCACTTAACAAGTGTACGAAATTACATCTCTCCATCAGCCTCCAGTTCCGAGTTACAAGCCTCTAAAAAACGGCCAAGTTGTTTCGTGTAAAAGGAGGTAGTGCGAGAACTTGGCTGGTGCACTACCGTGCACCTAGATAATATTGTAACAGTTCGGTTTCGTACGAGTTGTCTCCGATGATTCCTCCTCGCCGCTGAGTAGCTCGTCGTGCCAGGGTCGTAGATAACGAGGAGAGAGTCGATGACCTGGGATGAAAGAGTGTTCGGGTGTGAAATAATAACACTTGGAATACACTTTATAAACGGGCGCTCACACAAATTAGATATGTATTGTTCATAATTATACTCTTATTTATAGAAGGAGGTGAGTACTTAATAAGGTAGTGTTCATGGTCGCGGTCATGGTCGCCCATCTAAGAGAAGGGTAATTACTAGAAGCACCGGTAGAAAGCGTGTGTCGATAGAAGGAGCCTCAAAAAGTACAGTACTAAGGCGTGCTCATGAGCTATTGACACATGGTTCGTGCAACATGTCCACATTACAAGTAGCTACGCGGATGAGTACGAGTAATACTGTTGTAAATTCGGAAAGAAGTATTACAGAGGGAGATTTTCCAATACGTCACACGAAGGAATCAGCATTAGCTTTTTATTTGGAATACGATTATAGCAAACATAGATATTGCGGATTGGTGCACGATTCGAGATCGAGACACTCCCCTATTTATCCGTCGTACCCAGTCATAAAATCAGGTATGATTGAATGCATGCCAAAAAATATTAAAAATTCGGAAAAAGAAGTGCTTGTACCACTACAGGACATGTTAAACAAGACAGCTGAGCGTTTATGTAATTCAGTGGCATTACAGTGGGACGAAGTGAATTTGGGGAATCTACAGCTAATTACCACTATAGGATTTGTTCATCCGGCCATGTCAATCCTCATCAACATTATGAAAATAAAGATAATGAAAACCTAAACACACAGGAGACACTTTTCGTAAGCAGTATGATTATCATACAATTGAAGAGCCCATCCGACACCTGTAAATGGATTAATCTGACACCCCAGAGCATCCGCTTCTGCCGCCCATTAAGAATTGCTCTAGGAAAAGAAAGTGATTTGAATATTCTTCGAGAATATAATCGTTTAAATAGGAAAATTAGAGTTCTTCATAACCACAAATTTAGAATGGAAAATGAGAAAAAAGTGAAAATAGTTTACAAAGTTTCGCAAACATTATTCGACGGAAAATGCATAAATACCATTGTAGGAAATACCGCAAGCAGTAGATGTCCGATATGTTTACGCACCACGCATCAGTTTAGTAATTTACAAGATAATTTCGAGTCGAGAGAATCCGCGCTACAGTTTGGTTTGGGGCTCTTGTATGACGAAATAAGAGCCTTCGAACATCTGCTGCATATTTCCTACAGAATAAATCTCAAGATGTGGGATATGCAAAGGTGCGTCAGAGGTAAGTTTGCATTTTTATAGCATACAAAGAAAAAGAATATTGATGCAGAAAATAGAAATAATATGAAAATGAACTTTTTAATCGATTTCAGAGCAATTTGAAGAAAGGAAAATTATTGTAAAGAATAATATATATGCCAAGCTTGGTGTTCGAGCAGACCACGTGTTACAAGGGCATAGCACAACAAACACTGGCAATGTCGCTAGAAGATGCTTCGAAAAATGTAAGAAATATTGCGACAATATTATTAGCGTTTAAATGTAAGAAGCCTTTAAAAATAACAGAGCTTCAACAGTTCTGTTGGCAGACGTATTGTCTCCACTATACACTATTTCCATGGGCTCGAATGAGTCCAACTTTACACAAAATATTAAATCATGGTTGCGAAATAGCACAGCAGTTTGCATTACCAATAGCGTACTATTCAGAGGATGTCAACGAATCTTCGCATAAGCTGTATAGAAAGAATATGACTCTTCATACCAGACAAAGCAGTCGAAAAAACAGAATATTAGACGTTTCTCATAGAGCAGTACACCTAACCGATCCTAAAATATCACTTATATTCATAAAAGAACGATTAAAATTCTTTCAAAGAAAAAAAGTTCCATCAGAAGTTAAAAAATTCGTTGAAGAAAATATGTAAGTTAAAAAGATTAAGTACTCACCTCCTTCTATAAATAAGAGTATAATTATGAACAATACATATCTAATTTATATTATTGCACATTACAGCTACACAGAGCCTGCAGAAAGTGCCAGTAGTAATGTCAGCGATACGTCAAGTGATGACGAGATGTCAGGTGCTTCATGTGTTTCGTAACTCAAAACGTTCAAATACTTAATTATTATTATTATTTTTTGTGTTTTATATATGAGAATACGATGTACGTACAAATTAGTGTGTCATAAAATCATTTCAACGAAAACATAATTTCATTAATTTCTTGTCACAAAAATCGATTTTTTGAAAAAACCAGAAGTCGTAGACAAATTTTAAGACCAGATTTGAAATCAGCGGGAAAAAATCTACGGGAAGTGATACATAGTATGTTAAAAAAAATTTTTCTTCTCGTAGTAACGTCAAAGTGGTTTTTTCGTGAAATTGCCCAACTTTGACGAATTTTCTCAAGGTTAAAAACCGTTCGTACCGAAATCTCCCTATTTTTCCCATATTCTGCAAACATTCAGCTTTCATTTTAAAAAAATTTCATCGCTCTACCTCATTTCTATCAAAAGTTATTCCTTTTTGAATCGAAAAAAGACAGTTTTACCCATAGTGCGCCGTCCGCAGGCCTGTGCGACATCGAGGCACAGCTGTGCATGAAGATGGCACAATTGACGGCAACCTTCCAGCAGGAACTCGCCGCGATTCGACGCGAAATAAATTCGGGTCCGCGTCGTTTCGAGCAACGACGTAGCGATCCGGGCCGAGTTCGAGCGCGATTGCGATCTCGAGAACGCCGCACCGAGCGATGTGGTGGAAAATTTTTCTACCATTTTAAATATGGGGCGAACGCCTTGCACTGCGAATCCCCGTGCAATTGGTCCGCGTCGGGAAACGCATCGGGCAGTCGTTGATGACGGCCAGCGATCATTGCCCGTTGTCGCGCCGTTTATTTGTCACCGATCGGATGACGAAGACGCAATTCTTGATCGACACCGGTGCCGATCTCTGTGTTTTCCCCCGATCGAAGACTCGCGGGCCTCGCGAGCGGTCGACCTACGCGCTATATGCGACGAATGGGTCGGAGATCGCCACGTACGGGACGATTACGTTGAGCCTCGATTTTGGACTCCGTCGCGCGTTCGTGTGTCGGTTCGTGGTGGCTGACGTGTCAAGGCCGATAATAGGTGATATAAAAAAATAGGTGATAATAGGTTACGACCAGGTGACGTCGATAACAGTGCCAGGACGCTCAGTGCGCGGGTGTGGGGCGTCGACGCCCTCAGTAAAAACAATATTCGGTAACTCGAGGTTTCACGAGTTGTTGCAGCGGTTTCCGAACATTACGCGACCAGTGGGGACGCCCGCGGAAGTGCGGCACGGTACAGTGCAATATATCCGTACAACGCCAGGACCGCCGGTGGCGTGCAGGCCCCGCCGTCTTGCGCCGGACCGTTTAAAGCTCGCGCGAAACGAATTCGAGGCTATGATGCGTCTCGGCATCACGCGACCGTCGGAGAGTGCGTGGTCGTCGCCACTCCATATGGTGCCCAAAAAGGGACAGGACGCTTGGCGACCGTGCGGGGACTACCRCGCGTTAAATGCGCGAACAATACCGGATAGGTACCCCGTTAAACATATMGAGGATTTCGCTCAMGCGCTTCACGGGAAAACAGTGTTTTCGAGCTTGGACCTAGTGCGTGCGTATAAYCAGATCCCAGTGGCCGCGGAAGACATTGCTAAAACCGCGATTACAACTCCCTTCGGACTATTCGAGTTTCCCTGTATGTCGTTCGGGTTACGAAACGCGGCACAGACGTTTCAACGTTTTATCGACGAAGTGCTACGCGGTTTAGACTTTGTATACGCGTACATCGACGACATACTGGTGGTATCTTCGACAGGAGAGGAGCATGTGCGCCACTTGACGGAGGTTTTCGCGCGCCTCAATAAGTACGGCGTAACTATCAACGCGGCAAAGTGCTGTTTCGGTTAGGCGCGCGTAAAGTTCTTAGGATACACTGTATCGTCCGAAGGAACCAGCCCGTTGGAATCGAAGGTGGAAGCGATTACCAACTACCCACAGCCGACCACCGCAAAACAGTTATTGCAGTTTCTGGGCATGCTAAACTTTTATAGACGTTTCGTGCCCAAGGCTGCGCAAGTACAAGCGCCCCTAAATTACCTGCTGCACGACAATATCAAGGGTAGCGCCAGGTTGGTGTGGACCAACGAAGCCGTCGCGGCCTTTGCCAAAGCGAAGGAATGCTTGAGGCAAGCAGCGTCATTGTCGCACCCCAGAGACGACGTGCCGCTCGCTCTTTTCTGCGACGCGTCCGATTTTGCAGTCGGAGCGGCGCTGCAGCAGCGTATCGGAGAAGATTGGCAGCCGTTGGCGTTCTTCTCCAAGAAGCTTAGTGCTACCGAGCAGAATTACGGCGCTTACGACAGAGAACTGTTGGCCATATATTTGTCGATAAGACATTTCAGGCACATGGTGGAGGAGCGTACTTTTACAGTGTACACGGACCACAAGCCCATCACTTTCGCTTTCCAGCAGACGCCCGAGAAATGTTCTCCCAGGCAATTCAGATACCTGGAGTTCATCGGGCAGTTCACCACCGATATCCGCCATGTCGCAGGAGAGGAGAACGTCGTCGCCGACGCGTTATCAAGGGTGGATGAAGTTGCGGATTCCTTCAGCTACTCCGATTTGGCGGAGTCTCAGCGGCACGACGCGGAGCTTCAGGCGTACATGCGCGGAGAGAAAGGAAGCAATTTGCGCCTGGAATGGAGGCGCCAGCCCGGTTTGGACACTGAAGTGGCCTGTGACGTGTCACCCGGAACTTCGCGACCTTTTGTCACGGGTCCGTTCAGACGAGCCGCGTTCGACTCGGCCTGGCGCACCCAGGAATTAACGCGACGATTAAACTCATCACGGGACGATTCGTGTGGCCTTCCGTCAAGGCCGATTGCCGGAGTTGTGCTCGCGGTTGTGTTCCGTGCCAGCGCGTTAAAACGAGCAGACACGTTTCCGCGCCGCCCGGGAAGTTTAACGTGCCGACTGGGAGATTCAAGCACGTGCATATAGACATTGTGGTTCTCCCAGTCTCAGAGGGATACAGATACGGTCTTACCTGCGTCGACCGATTCACGCGTTGGCCTGAGGCTTTCCCGTTCAGGGACCAAGAGGCTTCGACTGTAGCACGTGCGTTTTACGAGGGATGGATTTCCCGGTTCGGAACCCCTCTCCGCGTGACGACCGACCAGGGCCGCCCCCGATCCTATCTACACCAAATGCAGGCATACGCACTACTCGGTCCGGAAGAAGGGTTGGATTCCCGGACCGATTACAAGTTTCGTGATTGAGTCAATCAATGGCGGGGGGAGAGGTGATATGGCGGCGACTAGCTAGCGCTACGTCTCCGCCGTATGTTTAGTTTTTAAGCGATAGTGTGTTTGGGATGAATGCATCGGGTTGCGTGCTGCGCGATAGGGTCGAGTGGATGTTTAGACGATGGGATCGAGTGTCGTTTAGGGTGAGAATGTTTAGTTTAATTTAGAGTGAAAGCGATCTGTATGTGAGTGAGAAAGAATGTTTTTCGTAGAATGCGTCTCAGAGCGAACGGCTAGTTTGTAAGTTAGTTCGGCTACAGAATTCGTACAGAGCAGTCACGCGTGCTTCGTGAAGACTAGCTCTTGCAATAAAGACTGTTGTTTTCGTTTTTTTCTCTGCCTTAGCTTACGTATCCCCGCGCGCTAATGCTAAAGAGCGTAACTTTGAAGCCTCTTAAATCGAAAAGTACTTAACGAAAAAATACTTAAGTATAGTGTTTTGGAAAGCTCCCGAGATAAGCTACAAGAATATACAATAAAAAATGGGGGTATCCATTTAAAAAAATCATTGTGACCTTGACCTGATCTTTATGACGCAACTCAAGATCAAACTGCTAATATCATAAAATAGATCCTTTTAAACCCTACAACTTTTGTATTTAACATTTTTTTATACAACGCTTTGTTTTCGAGATATTCAAGTGTTCCGGTATATAATATTCACCCTGTATATGGAAAAGTGCAAACGAAGCATAACAATAACCTGTATTCTACGATCCTTATGTGCTACTGTCGGTGAGGTCGTGCTCGTCGCCTGACCCGCTGCGGGGTTTTCTTCTCCCTCCCTTCTTTGGCACCGACGCAATGTTCCCGAGGGGTCGAAATGCAGCTTTTACCTCTCGAGGCCCTTTTCTGCCAAAAATTGTTTCGTTTTGATTAGGCACGTCGGCACCTCTACTCTAGTTACGTCTAGGCACGTCGGCACGTCTACTGGTGTTTGCCGCGGTAACGTATCGGCGATAGTGCCCGTGGTGCCGGCTGCCACGGAGAGACCGGGTTGCCGTCGTTTAGCGGCCTCTCTTCTTCCGTTGCCTCTCGTGCTGTAGGCTGTCCAGGTACCCCTTGTCGTCGAATGTTCTCCGATGTCGTCCGCTCATCTCCAATGTCCGCAGATGAGTCCGGTCCCGGCATGGTCGGTGGTGGCAACGCTGCGGTGCGTCTCCACTCCGATAGTGGGCAGCTGTCCGAGTTTGGCCGGTAGGGTTGACGCGGGTATCGCAGTGGAGGGGTCCGTGGGGCAATGGACAATCGTTCCAGGTTCTTCCAGGTCGGGACTGGTAGGTCTATGGTACCGGGCGATGCGTCTCGTGGGTCCAAGAAAGCCCGCGCGTTCACCAATAGTTCCGCGGAACCGTCGTCCCCTGGTGGTGTGGCTGCTGCCTCGCCTCTGCCCACTGCTCCGGCGTCTTTAGTTAGGGCCCCGGCATGGCGTGGTAGCCAATCAATTGTTTTGGGTGGCTCCGTTGTGTCCGGCTAGGGTGGTGTGTCCGACCAGTGCTCTAGTAGTGGCATGGATGCCTTCTTCTTTTTCTCCCGCCGGTCCTTGCCTTCCCTGGTCGCTTGTGTTGGTCCGGGTGGTCCCCCGGCCTAGTTCAGCGAGATCAACTTCGGCTTCTTTGCCGACCGTCGGCTCGTGGAGGGTTTTGCAGGTGACCCTGTTTTCCTGGTTTCGCGTGATTTCTTCCTTGTAGTCGTCGGGACGGTTGTTCGCGGGGTCGTTGATACCGGTGACGTGGGTGTCGACGTTGTTGCTGGTGTCGTCGTCTTCGGTGCTGGGGTTAACACTGGTGGCGTTGACAGGCTGGTTGTCGGTGGTGTCGTTGGTGGCAGAGGCGTGGGCATTGCTGCCGTCGATGGTGCCGTCGTAGTTGCGGAGTCCGTCTTCGGACGGATGGTCCCTTGGACCGCCTGAGGCCACAACGTCAGTGGCCGAATGGTTTTAACATGTGCCCCGGTGATGCAGCTCAGTTTTATCCGCGGCTTGGCTCCTGCTTCTGCGGCTGTTGGCGCTGCTGCTGAAGTGGTCAGGCTCGAGGTTGCTTCCTGGCTGATGGTCGGTCCGGCCTTGTCAAGGTCGGTTATGGTCGTTATCCCGACGGTGTCCGCGCCCCCTGGGTCGTTGTCTACCTCCATAGCGGAGGCCGTATCCGTATCACGCCGTGACTGGCGTGGGTGGCCGTTGCTTGTCCTCCGGAGCGTCCTCGAAGAGCCGTGCGAGCTCTGCGTAAAAGTCGTCCATACTGTTTGTGTGGAAGCCAATCTGGTGCCTACGACATAAAACAACACTCCCGATTACATTACTACGTGGCCCAGGTATTTCAGGCTAGGTACGCAGAACTGGCATTTATCCGGGTTTAGCCTGAGACCTGCAGAACGGAGACGTCGAAATACCTCCTGTAGGTGCTGTTGGTGTTCCTCGACCGAGGCACTGGCGATGATGATATCGTCTAGGTACGCGAACGCGTATGGTTCGAGGTCGGTGCCAATGACCCGGTCTAGCAGTCGCTGGAATGTGGCGGGCGCCGAATGCAGTCCGAATGGCATGACTCGAAACTGGAACAGTCCTTTTCCAGGTACCGTAAATGCGGTGAGTGGCCGGCTGTCGGTCGTAAGAGGGATCTGAAAATACCCGTTCTTCAGGTCCAGCGTAGTCAAGAACACGGCCCCTCGTAGTTTGTCGAGCGTTGCTCGTATCTGTGGCAGCGGATAGGCGTCTTTTTCCGACCTATCGTTTAATCGGCGAAAGTCTACACAGAAGCGTGGGCGGTCGTCCTTCTTCTTAACGACCCCTACTGATGAGCTCCATGGGCTGCTGGATAGCTCGATGACCTGTTCGGCCAGCATTTTTTCGACCTCGGTATTAATAATCGCCTGCATTGCTGGGTTTCGTGGCTGGTACCGCTGCTTGAGTGGCGTTTCATCTTTCAGCTTGATCTGGTGTTCGATGAGCGTCGTTCGTCCTGGTACTGTTTCGAATTTCTTCATCTCATTCCCCAGGAAGATCTCAAGTCGCTCTCTATCTTCGGGTCGTGGTACGCGTAACCCCAGTTGAGAGCATGGCTCGGCGAGGCAGTCGATCGGCCAGGAGGCTACGTCGAACGGTGGCTTTAGTTCAAGCTGAATTGCGGCGATGGTTTGGACGCCCAACAATACTGGGGTCCCTATGTTTGGCAGCACCGTGAATTCTTGTAGCCACTCGTAACCTATTGCACCAAAAGGTATGCGTATGGCCCCGGTAGGATGTGCGTCGGAACCGTCTGCAAGACCTACATTGGTCTTCGGGGCGGTCGGATATATTCCTTGTTGTTTTGACCATTCTTGTACCTCTGCATTGATGCAGGGGACAGTTGGGCGTCCGTATCGAGTAGAGCATGGGTTTCTCGGCCGCAGATCAAGATCGGGAGGAGCGGGCGGGGCGTATACTTTATTGCTGGGACGTACTGTTTCCCGTCGGCGGCTGGCCCCGTGGTGCGTTTCTCGGAGGGTGACAATCTCTTGTCGGTACCCCGTCGCGTCCACATTGTGCGCAAAATCGTCGGTACACATTCCGGCACTCGAATCGTTGGTGCCCTATTTGCTTGCACCTCCAGCAGTGGGTCTCCCGGTTGTAGTTCCCGTCGGTTGCCGGGGGACTATGTGTTCCTTCGACGGGCGTGTTATTCATTTTGGCAAGCCGAGCTGCAATCGGTTCTCCGGCTGCCACATGGGCCGAGGCTGGTCCGTCAGATGTGGTTGCCGCCACGTATCGCGTAGAAGTCCGTTGGTTTCGGTTTTTCCGTTCGTTGACCCTTTCGAGGCGTTGTACGTGCCGTAGTAGATCGTCGGGGTCTGTAACGTTGTCGGGGTTAATCAGGGCCGCGTATTCCGGTAACATATTCTCGTATAGCCCTTCATGGTACGTATCCATTGGAAGCTGTGCCCGTCTCATTAATGTTAGTAGCGCGTTCATGAAGAGGTGAAAGGGTTCACCTGGTTGTTGCACCCGCTCCCTCGCCTCGTGTTCTCGTTGCAGCAGCGTACGTTTTGGCACGAAGAACGCCTCGAATACTTTCCAGGAGGTCAGGCGGGCTCGGTTATTTCGGAACCACAACTGTGCTTCGCCTCGGAGCAACTCCGGAATCCCTCGCAATAAATCTGCGTTGGAGATCTGATACGCCTCCTGTAATTCGCTGATACGCTCCAAAAACGAAAAAGGGTCCCTTCCGTCGCTGGTGCACCCCCATTTTCTTATTTTATTCATGTGGCGGTTGGGGTCTGATGTGGTGATAACTTCCGGTGGCGATCTTGACGTTCCCGGTTGTACGGAGTCGACCATAGAGTCCGGCATCTCGAACAGATCTTCCGTTTGGGCGACGATAGCGTCTGCCCACCTCTGACGTAATTCCTCTGGACTGCCGATAATCGGCAGATCAAGTCGGCGTAGGGCGTTGGTAATGCGTTCTTTTGTAGGCCGAAGCGCGTTTTTCCGCATGCCCAAGTCCCGTTCGAATAGGCGCGCGTAATAGCGCTTAGTACCTCGATGTACTCGTAGATGGCGCGCATGCGTCGTCCGATGTGGGGTCGCGCGTATTTTACCACTCCGCACCAATGCGTAGTGGGGACCTGTCGCGTCTGCGCACATGACTGACGCGATGATCGACAGCACGTCGATCGTGCCGCTCGTCAGTCTTCTCTAGTCACTAGTCAGTAGTGTTTAGTCCTTCTGCTCTCTTTTACTCTTGTACTCTTGTTATCGTTCAGAATAAAGCGCTTTATGTGTTACCCGACGGTTCTTTTTACCCGTACTCCCACACCGACCCGATCACCGCGCGGAGTTGCCCGTCTACGTGTGCTACCGCGAGGTTGTAGCGCGAGATGGCACGCGCGTTGTCTAGACAGTTGTCTACTCGGAGTCTACCGTCTATCCTCGTTATTGTCTTTTCGCGGCGCGGGATGGCGCGCGCGGCACTCGCGCACGTGTATCTACCGGTTAACCTCCAAACGAAATCACCACGTGTTCGATGTATTTTCGTGAACTGTTTTTCACACGAGAAGTCCCTGTTCGGGCGCCATGTAACTGGTCGTTGTCCTCGGTCGTCTCCGGTTCGTTCCCTCGTCGTTGCTGACAGGCCTGTCTACAGGTCTGTTACAGCTGTAGCATCCGGTGAAATAAAGAAGCTAATATCCAATACTGTTGGATTACCTTTAATTTTTAGCATTTCCTACAAAACGTACACTAAATAAATAATGATAAGAATATACTGCAACTAACGAATCGGGAAGTTTTTTGTGTGGCTCGTGGAGAGTCACACACAAAATAAAAAACATTAACATGTTGAGTGCCACGCGGTTTTATAGCGACTTCCCCGTCAGGCCGCGCGCGCAGGTATCGTAGTACTGTCAGTCACCAGTGACTGACGCGGCCTGAACGGAAAGGTTGGTATCAGTCACCGGTGACTGACGTGGCACTCAGCGAGAGAGCAGCAACCCCCCTCTAGTTTCCAATGACATTCGATTCCTTCAGATTTTCTTCGTTTTTCAACGCCTCCATTTTCCCCCCACCTCTACCGTTTCGAGCGTGCGAGGTTTTTTCAAGCGAAGACAACCGACTCGCAGCACATTCCGAATAACCGAGTCAATTAGAACTGCGAACATTTATAGAACGTGTTTTAACTAGTTGTACCACATTTCTGTTATCAATAGTGTTGAAATATATACAGGGTGTCCCAAAATTCGTGTACTTCCCGGAAATGGGAGGTTCCTTGGTTCATTTGAAACGACATTTTCCTTTACAAAAATGACGCCAACGGCTTTGTTTAGGAGTTAATAACAAAAAAAACACGGACCAATCAGAGCGCGGCTACAGCAGATTGATTCTGGCTCGGCCAATGGCGCCGCCACGCTACACGGGACCTGTCGCTGAGTCGGACTCCGTTTGCTCTAGCCGCGCTCTGATTGGTCTGCGTTTTTTGTTAATAACTCCTAAACAAAGCCGCTGGCGTTATTTTTGTCAAGGAAAATGTCGCTTCAAATAACCCAAGGAACTTCCCATTTCCGGGAAGTACATGAATTTTGGGACACCCTATATATTATTGTATTCAAAACAGTTGTCAGTTTAATAACCCACGCCGGTAACACGTCGTGGGAATTCGTGTTTGTCGAATTAATCAGCAAGACTTCGCGAGTATTGCAATTAACACTAGGCGGCGTAGAGAAATCGAGATGTATTCAAAATTTAAAACCACCGAATTTCGCCAATTTCTTTTGTATACCGGGCCGGTTGTCACGCGCGGAATTGTTAACGATACCATCCGGTTTCATTTTTTTCTACTTCCCGGCTCGATTCGAATACTCGTGTCACCCTCATTAAGAACGAAATATCAGATATTGGCAACGGCATATTTGGAGCAATTTGTTTCTTCTTGTGACCGTCATTACGGCAAAACATTTAATACATACAATGTGCACGGGTTATTGCACTTAGTTAACGACGCGAAGCGTTTCGGCACGCTTGATACATTTTCGGCTTTCCCGTTCGAAAATAATATATCATATTTGAAAAAACAAATTAGAAAACCGGGGCAACAATTGCAGCAATTTGCGAGTAGAATGGTGGAAGTTGATGATTTCGCTCGACGAAATGATGGAGGTGGTGATCCTTCAACAGTTTGTGCCAACCCCGTAACGAACGTCAATAATAGTGTTTCAATACGCAAAATTCAATATAAAAATTTCTGTTTTTCTACGATTGACCGCGACAACTGTTGCATTTTTCGGGACGGATCAATCGGGATTATTTCAAGAATTATCGAAGACAACGGAACGTACCAAGTAGCCGTAAAACAGTTCGGGAATGTAGATGAATTTTACAATGTTACAGTAGGGTCTCCTGACGACGAAGTCTTTAAATGTGCTACTTTGAGCACAGAAACGGTATTTTTTAATCTAGAAGCTATACGAGCAAAATGCTATCGGATGCCGTTGTTCGGCGTGAGTGATGACCGCAACAGCGCTTTGGAATTTTCCGAATGGTTTGTCGCGGTCCTCGCACACGCTGAATAAGCGGTATTTGATTTAATTTTCGGTTACGTCGCGACACAGTAGAATAGGCCTACTGGGGAAACCACTTTAAAAAAAGTGCATTGACAATGGTACCCCCGTCGTAATATGGAAACCCATTGGAATCGGAAGAATAATGTAGTTCTTTCCAGGGCAGGAAGACAGTAAAGTTACCGGGGCAACCAGACAACAGGAAGTCCTCCAGTTAATAACTACTAAACAAAGCCACGGACGCCATTTTTGTAAAGGAAAATGTTGCTTCAAACGACCCAAGGTACCTCCCATTTCCAGGAATTACACGAATTTTGGGACACCCTGTATACTGAAAGAAGTTCAGTAAATGCTGGAAATTTAGTAAGTGAATTAAAGTTTAAGAATGTGAGCGGACAATACAAAAATTTTACCAGAATGACACCTTCCGATTTTGAATATTTACTAAACAAAATTGGTGAAACAATAGAAAAAAGACACTGTGTTACGAAAAGCAATATTTGCACAGGATATGTTAGCAATAACACTCCGTTTCCTAACAACAGGAGATAACCGACGTGTCGATTAGCTTGCTCATTATAATTGTTTCAAACAAATGCAATGTTTTCATAGCAAGTTTATAGCTTTGTTTATACATTTATTCTTTATCTTATGAATGTTCAGGATATGCTCTATCTGTCTTGGAAACAGATTTGCAAGTGCTACCCGTTCACGTCGTGCGCGCCGGAATGCGCGGCGAAATGCTGTAACCGAACTATTGATCCCTTTTAATCAAATCTCTTGGGTGAAAGAATCAACGTTGACAATACAGCGTCTCGATCGGTACTGCTGGAAGATCACAGGAGTGGCGATCGATCCCGTATGGCAATACGATTTTCACAGTTGCAGGCAGACATACTAACTCAGAATCGGCAGAGTACGATAGTGTGGTCGTGGCGATTCTGCAGTAATCTGGGTGCTCCTGGAAAACGCCAGTTGTTTTCGCTCGCTGCAACGATGAACCCTCAGCAGGACACGTTTACGTGCCGTGTTGAGGTGTCCGTGGAGCGAGCGTCACAAGTAGATCTCTCTTCTCCCTCTTTATTTAACGCGTAAGATTCAAGGCTGGCAATACAGCGTCTCGATCGGCACTGCTATTGGATCACAGGAGTGGCGATCGATCCCGTATGTGAGTAAACGTATAACGATGCCGTTTCGTCACAACGGAAACTTCGCGGACGAATGATGCTCGTCGCGCCAGGGTTCGTCACGCGGCGCGAAGCGTAGAGCGGTTAAATGTCGGGAGGGTGAAGAATGACTACGAATCGTACTTTTCACACACGGAAGTCGCTCACTCGCGGGTCGTGAATCATTCGGGTTCATACATGCTTCGCGGGGGCCCGGCTCGCGAAGGTATCGGTTGCGATAACGGTACGACGGAGGACCATTACGTTGACGGCGTCGACACGACGGCGGTCAGCTATATTGGTCGGATAGTCATCGTCACGAAGGCACATGGGAAAAACTATGGGCTCGGACGCCGTCTCGGCGGAGAATCACACATAGCGGTCGGCGGTCTTCGAATTCCACTGCACTTGACACGAGGTGTCTAATTCGGCAGTCTCGGACTGCGGAACGTCGGTAGTCGTCGCGACAACCGTGGTGGAAAACGAACCGCGAGAGGGAAACGATTGCCGGCCTCGGATCACCGGCTCTATCAGCCGTTAAGACGAAACGGGCGGCGAATACGGGATACGTCGCGATGCACGTTGACACAACGGTTCGCATGACGTGGACCAAGGTAACGGGAGAAAACGAGACGGAAAGATACCTACGTCGCAGGTCGAAAATCCACGGGGCGTCAGTAGCTTGACCTTCAAACGCGGAGGTTACTCGTGCTACGTTTCGAACAGAGGAGGTCAGGCAGAACAAGAAGAACGGGTCGCCGCGCGTCGCGACTTTTATGCCCTTTCTCAGTTTGGCGGCGTGGGGCGGTGCGGTGTGGTACGGGCGCGGGGTTTCCGGCGGTGACGCGATCCGACTCTATTATGGTGGTTTCCTTTTTCCGCTTAGTTCGTAAACTGAACGCGATTCGCGGAGTGTCCCGATCGCCCATGTTAGCGTGTCGTCGTGGCTCGGCAGCGATCGGTGGTTTTCGGTACGGTTCGGTTTCGGCAAGTGATCCGCGAAGTAACAGGCCTGTTAACCGCAGGTCTGCTACAAACGTTCACAGTTGCATGCAGACTTATTAACTCGGAGTCGGCAGAGCACGATAGCGTGGTCATGGCGATTCTGCAGTAATCTGGATGCCCCTGCTATTTGCGTATCGAATCCCTTACGCTCTTGTTAGAATATCTCACGTCTACGCGCAGACCTACTTACTCAGAATCGGCAGAACATGATAGCGTGGTCATGGCGATTCTGCAGTAGTCTAAAAGTATCCGTGATTTTATACTAACTCCCTTGAAATTGGACAAAGTTAAATTCAACACCGGGTTGGTTACAACACCCGATGTACCCGTAGAAATGGACTCGTGCCTCCAGGCACTGGACGGCGGAATGGTGATGACAAATATAAATAATTGTTTGAGATTGATACCGGGTAGAACAAAATATATTCTGTCAATTCTATGTATACAAAATTGAGATCCACTGGAACCCTTTAACAGTGGTCTGTACCGTTAAAATCACGCGCTTTACGTCATACTCTATAACAACACGCGAGTAACTCGCAATGTAAACATCCATATAAAGGTTCTCATTCAATTATGAGAGATCTCTGTATTATTAATTCGTTACACCTTTCGCTAATCCCATATATATGGTCTTGCCGGACCATTCCGGGAAGGGCAATCGGTTTCTGCTCATTTAATAATTATAATCCGAATGAAGACAGACAGAGAGTCTAGGCAGGGCACGAGATCGTGGTCATGGCGACTCTCCCCGTCCAAACGAATAAATGCTCTTAACAGGATCAGTTGGAATAAACCTCGTTTAGAATCAATCTAGCAAACTCAGGCAGACAATCAGTCTTGTCGGGTATTTCTGGGAAGAGTAATCGGCTCCTTCGTTACTAGGCAATTACAAAACGTGGTGGAGGAAATTACAGATATCTACGCAGAGCACGCAAGCGTGGTCATGGCGATATATGAATTTTTTCGACTGTCCATTCTGAGCAGGATTCACAATATGAATCCAAATATTTATATATGGGATCGATATTTCAGTGTATATAAATATCGAACACTGCGAAATCACGAATTATTCAATGCAGAGATTCACAAACTGTGTAACACAACTCAGTGTTATTTATATAAACAAATATCAGATCAAATGAATGGAGTGTAACACGACTCAGTGTTATTTATATAAACAAACGAGAGGGTTACTTGTACGCATGGTTAGTAGGGCTTGCATCTATTAATGTCTTTTATTTTGTATGTGACTCTTCACGAGCCACACAAAAAACTTCCCGATTCGTTAGTGGCAGTATATTATTATCATTATTTATTTAGTGTACTTTTTGTTGGAAATGCTAACAATTAAAGGTAATCGAACAGTATATGATATTAGCTTCTTTATTTCACCGGATGCTACAGCGAACACGTATTTTGCCTTCTTCTGATTTGATGCAAATTAATAATTTAATAATATTTTAATAAATTTAATAATATAATTTAATAAAATAATAATAATATAATTTAATAAAATAATAATAAAATAATTTAATAATAATAAAATAATAATTGATGCATTGCATTTATAGTTTCTGATGCTGAGGGAATTTTGGGACACCCTGTATATATATATATTGTCACGTCGCGTCCCGGCGGAGGGTGATAAACCTCCGAAAGGACCGACTCCGGGTCTTTAAGGCTCTGAGACCGGGCCACGGGCCGCCGTATGCACGTGG
>JAQQRY010013629.1:0-13675 GCA_028455595.1 Lasioglossum vierecki | reverse complement strand
TCCGACCGTTTCACGTGCCGTGAAACTTCCCGACACCGTTCCGCGTGCCGCGAGAACTTCCTCGTCGTAACGAGCCGTTACGCCTCCTTCCAAACCGACCGTTTCACGGGCCGTGAGAACGTCCTCGTCACACCGAACCTCGCCGATCCGACCACCTTCCGCACCGTTGCAATTCGATCACACCAATCCCGATATCATCCCGATTAACCGTCTGGCACGCCGTCAACAATGAAGATCCGTTCCCTGGAGATGACCCGCGTACCTCGACTGATAACCGTCGCGACAGATTAGTCACTCGCGAATCCGAACACTGTACTCGCGGTCGGGAATCCGGGAACGCGTCCGCGGTGAGACAATAAAACCTCGCTCCCCGTGTTACTTTATTTCGCCCGTGTACCTCGTCCGAATCTCCGCTTCCTAGCCGACTCTGTCGCCGCGAATCCTGTCTCGGCGAGCATTCACAACGACAGGGAATATCTCCGTGCGAAGTAAAGTCGGACCGTTACATGGCGCCCGAACAGGGACCTGGTGCACGGAAACCACGTGGATGCGACGGGCACGTGGCGCGACGCGAGTTTTAGGTTAACCGAACACGTGTTTGGAGGTTAACCGACAGAAACAGTAATACGCGACCGCGCGCGCGCGTAACACAGCTCGCGAGTGCTCGTAGTGACGCGCCCGACATCTAGCGACGCCAACCGGGGACGAGGACACCGCACGTGAACCACAACGGGACAAGGCCCACCATCTAGCGGCCATACGAACGTACTTCGTTCAGGAGAAGATCGGACCCGCTGGACGAACCGGATGAAACGAATCCAACTAACGAGAAGACAGCTCATCGCCGAACTGCAGCGGAGCAACCTATCTACCGAAGGCTCCGCGGCAGAATTGCGGCATCGACTGACAGAGTTCATCGATAATCAAACGGCAGCTCCCGGTCCGATGGCCACCACGAAGGAAGACGCGGCTACCAACGACATGGCCTCCACCAGCGAGAGGCCCACCCGGACCGTCGAGGTAGTAACGGTGTCGGATAGGGGAGACCCTCACCGAAGTATCGACCGGCTACGCAAATCCGAAAAAGCGACCGATGGAAAGGATCCGCTGTCCTTCATCGAGCGAATGGACGAAATTCAGCTCGCCTACGGGATCACGGACGACGAGCTGCTCCGAGGAGTACCCGAACTACTTCGCGGTCAGGCCCAGAGCTGATATAGGAACAGCCGAACAGATATTGCTACGTGGGGACAATTCACGCAAGAGTTCCTGCTCGTGTTCGCGCCGAACCACTCGCGATTTCAACGGGAACGCGAGGCCCGAGATCAAACTCAATGCCCTGGGGAACCGTTCCATGAGTATATGAACTCGTTGCTGACCCTCATGCGACGGGCCCATATGAACAGGGACGACCGGCTAGAGATGCTCTATGAGAACATGTTACCGGAGCACGCCATGCTCGTCAACCTCGCCGAAGTGAAGGACACGCGAGAACTCCTACTACGGGTCCAGCAGATTGAACGAGCCGCTGAGCGAAAAGCGCGTGGACAACGGAGTTCAACACGCGCTGCCGCGCTCGCCACGTGGGACAGCGGGGACCAGAACGTCGCGGTTACCGAACCGATTGAGACGCGACTTACTCGGCTCAGTACCACCCCCAGCAACGCTCGTCCGGCTAAAACAGGAGACGTCTACAGTCCGGCCACCCACTGCTGGAGATGTAAACAGCGCGGTCACCAGAGGTTCGAGTGTCGGAACACTTACAAAAAATTCTGTTCGCGATGCGGCCGCGACGACGTACTGACCCGCGACTGTCACCCGCCGGGAAACGGGCCACGGGGCCCGACACCACCGAACCAACGCCAGTAATTTCGGGCCCGTCAATCCGCTATACACCCCGACCGTTCTTACCGATTTCGATACTAGGACGAGAAGTCGACGCCATGCTGGACACCGGGTCGCAGCTCTCGTGTGTCAACGCCGAAGCAGTGGAGTGGGCCCAGGAGCAAGGGATCCGACCAAAAACAGGACCGGGACGGGTATGCCTGGCCGACGGATCAAATATGAGTCCGTCTGGCATCCTGCGACTAACTTTTCGCGTCGGCAACATCGAGCGAGCGGAAAACTTCACAGTGCTTCCGAAAATGGGCCCGCCGGTATTATTAGGCATTCAAGCCATTGCCGCCCTCCGCTTGCCATTACAGCCGCCTCCGGAAATAGCCGACTGGGCCGCGGTCTGTCTAGCAGAACCCTGCCTGCAGATGGGACTCCGAAAACTAAAGGAGACCGACCAGGAGCCCTTCCAAATTTTTTTGGAGCAGGAATTGAAGAAGTTCTCCACGATCGCTGGTCGTACCACGCTGGTGCAACACACGATCAAGTTACGCAACGAGAAGCCCCTCAAGCAGCGTTACCGGCCGCGCAATCCGGTCATGCAGGCGGTAATCGACGAGGAGGTCGACAAAATGCTGCGCGACGGAGTCATCGAGCGGTCCAGCAGTCCGTGGAGTTCACCGGTCGTGGTCGTCAAGAAGAAAGACGGAAAACCACGATTCTGCGTCGACTTCCGCCGGTTGAACGAGCGGTCCGAAAAGGACGCATACCCGTTGCCGCATATCCAGGCCACCCTCGACAAACTACGAGGAGCCCGCTTCTTATCCACGCTGGACTTGAAGAACGGATACTGGCAGGTACCGTTAGACCCAGCAAGTCGGCCGCTCACCGCTTTCACCGTGCCCGGGAGGGGGCTGTTTCAATTCACGGTGATACCGTTCGGTCTCCACTCCGCCCCCGCCACCTTCCAACGGTTACTAGACACAATAATCGGACCGGAAATGGAACCGCACGCGTTCGCTTACCTGGACGACATTATCGTCATCAGCCGAACAATCGAAGAACATCGTCGCCACCTCCGCGAAGTTTTCCGACGCCTACGCACCGCCGGCCTGCGATTGAACCCGGAAAAATGCCGATTCTGCGTGGACAACCTCCGCTATCTCGGACATATCGTCGACCAGCAAGGAATCCGGACCGACCCCGAGAAGACGAGCGCAATCGCCCAGCTGGCGCCTCCGAAAAACTCACGAGAGGTACGCCGTTTCCACGGAATGGCCTCCTGGTATCGGCGATTCGTGCCGAACTTCGCCGAAATCATGGAGCCACTGACTCGGCTCACAAGAAAGAATGCCAAGTGGAAATGGAGCGAGGACGAAATCATCGCGTTCCAGACGATGAAGGAGAAGTTGATCGCTGCCCCGGTCCTCGCCTGCCCGGATTTCTCAAAGCCATTTACGCTACAGACAGACGCCAGCGACAATGGACTCGGTATCGTGCTTACACAGGGCACCGACGACGACGAGCACGTCATCGCGTACGCCAGCCATACGCTGAGCAATACGGAGCGAAACTATAGTGCCACCGAGAAGGAGTGCCTCGCCGTTGTATGGGGGATACGGAAAATGAAGCCGTACCTCGAGGGTTACCGTTTCACCGTGGTAACAGACCATCAGGCGCTCCGATGGCTCCAGCAAATCGACAACCCGACCGGCCGACTCGCAAGATGGGCGCTCGAGTTGCAGCAGTACGATTTCGACGTACGATACCGACCCGGAAAATTGAACCACGTGGCGGACGCGCTGTCCCGTAACGTTCCCACGGCGAGCGTTAACCTGATCCGACCGAAACAGCGCCCCGACACGTGGTACAACAAGAAGATCAAAACCGTCCGAAACAACACGCAGTCCGTCCTTATTCGATTGTATGCAGCAACTAAATAGTAATTATTCGATAGTTGAATTTAATCGATGGTACCCATCACTAGGCAGCGGTGGTTGCCACAACGCCTGACTGTTTTTACCCTTAGTCATTCTGTAAATACGATTTCATGAACACCCGTGTGCTCGGACTAGACGGGAATTATCCTTAACGCACACTGTATGCGAACACGCACAGTTTAAAAATTCACGGCGCGAACATGAAATACCCTGTATTGTAACTGTCATGGGTGTCGGCGGTGGGGGGGGGGGGGGGGGGAAGTGATGTATCGACACAGAGCAATCTGTAAGCTAACTCTTTGTATTTAGCTAATCGAGCAACATAACATTATTGTCGGACCGTGACATTTAACGCGATCGCGCGAGATACTGTTCGCGTGTCTCATGAGTCACTTGTGTACTTTGCGAAGGTTACGATTATGGTAGAATCAACCGAAACATGAGCGTAGCTTCGTCGATATTTTCGACATAGAAATACCACACAAAAATCACAGACGTTTAAAATATGTGACGTGGCATTTTTGACCACGTCCCCTCTGAATAGAAGAGAATGAATCTCTGTGAAAATTCGGAAGGACCGGAACACCCTCTAGTAGGACGATAGGCAATTAGCCGCAAGCAGCGCTCCCTCTGAATACTTGCGAATTAAAAAGCGATACTGTAGAGAACCGGGCGTCGCGCCTATTGGCCCGACGTACTATTTCAGGACCGTAACACGGGCTCGTGGAGCCCAATGACCTGACCACTACAGGAAAAGGAAGGACCAATACCGTCGCCGCCTGACTAGACTCGGAATGCCCGACCACCCCTTGGTGTCAACTCCGCGGAGAAAAATGAAAAGGATCTCGAGCTCAGGCCAAGCAACCTGGAGGCGCCGACGAGGGACTAAGGGACCGCAACAGAATCAGCAATAATCGTCCCGTCGACGCCTCGCCCTGCTATATTGAAGGTCCCTGCGGGAACGACTAGGAGAATCCTGGAATGCCGAACGGCATTCCCGGCGCCCAATCGGACGTCGTTACGGGAAATCGGGGAATCGGCAAGGTCGGGAGCCCCCCTGTCGAGTGCCGGTCCTGAGGAGTTGCGACACCGCGGGCGAGCGTGATTGGCCGGCGTAAATTACCGAACCAGGAAACGATGTTTCGCTTCCGCGTCCTCGAGCCACCGCGAAATCACGGTCACTGCTGCGTAGGACCTCGTCGTAATTAGTCGTATTGCCACCGAGATAATTATTGTAATCGCGTGTGCTCAGTATAAGTTCTCAAGTTGCCGACCAACTGCTAGACCTTTTTCGTCGTTGCCGGTGGTAAGTGCCGACCAGGCTTAAATATTAATTTATAATATTGTTCACGAATTTACATCCTCGTGAGATGCATAATTTCGTTAGTGGCTCGTGCAGCGACTTTTGTGGGCCCTTGCGGCTATCACGTTCGTCGCACGGACGAACACGTGCTTTGGTGATTTGTTCGTGTAATTTAGCCCTTCAGGCTTCCTCAGCGTAAATTCAGAGTGAGCGTTCCGCGTGTATTCATCGAGTAACCACGTGTTCGCGAAAATTCGTTCGTATCGCGTCCTCGCGCAGTCACAATTGTTCTCGCTGTTCCGAACATCCGAATTAAGTGCCGTGTAATATTGTTGCCGGTACTGTTCCAATTGTATTTTTCTAATTGTATTCCTTCTGGGATCGGTATCCCTTACCTCTTTCGCAGCCTCGTGGCCCGTTCAGCCGGCGTGATACCGATCCCGACGCGACCATTGTGTAGCTGCGAATCCGCGTTTCTTCCGGTCCGATGCCGGTTATCATTTCACTCTCCACTTACATTGTATCATTAACTAATCCGCGTTACACACCGCCGATAAACAATATCGTCCGGTTTCGGCTATCGAGCCACTACCCGGTAGTCGACACCGGATGCCGATTCTATGTCACCGATTCAGTAATAAATTTTGTTCAATTGATTTCAACCTGCTCGAATTGTCTTGGTCGCCCGTTCCTTTCCCGCCGTGGGGAAAATCCCGTCCGAAACCTTAAGAACCTGCCCTTCTGAGCTATTCAGCTTTTCGCGGACGTGTGTTCGAGAATCTTCGTTGCGAGATTCGTGTACAGTGGCATCCGTCGATGCCTGGCGCCCGATTTTGTATTTTCGTGTGATCTGTGGCTCGCGATCAGGACTCTCGAATACGCGTTTATTATCACGGGTGAACTGCGTTCTTCACGGCAGAACGTAGCTCGGCGAAAGAGCCTATAAAATCCCGAAGCGATCTATTCTTCCCCTCTTTTTCGAGGTACGAAGAAAAGAGCCGCGTGATAAATAATAACGCGAATTTTCGCATAGGAAGAATCATACCTGTTGGCGCATGCATAGCTGCAACGAGCCGGTGAAGGCGCCGCTGGTCGATGGATGCACGCAATCCGCGACACATCACCGAGTTCACCCTCTGAAGACGTCCAGAATACTTTTTCTTTGTCTCTGTACAAACATGCACCGGCTTCCGAGCACGTGCAACGTTGGTTTTTGATTTCCAGATCACGTCAGTCACCAGTTGCACGTTTAAGAGTCTCGCGAATTAAAACAGAAATACTATGCACCCTACTCTGCAGTTAACGACCACGAAGATGTAAAAATGACTTTGCTATCAACTCGAGAACATTATTGAAACACGTCTAACTCGATCGATGATCAGGCAGCGAAGGAGGCTTGATTGCGATTTCTCCCGCGTGTCTTGCTCGAGATTGGCGCTGCCATCGTCGTCGGATCATATTTCCCAAGCACGTGTCTAGGGGAATGGTGCGGCAGCGCCCAATATACCCACACAAATTATTCAAGTGACGCAATCAATCGTGAAATATGTATTCATATGCATATTGTACAAGATTTAGTTCAATTCTAGAGATAAGATAAAGTAAAATTCTCTGTAAAGTGGGGTATCTTGAACACCCTGTAGAATATCTGCATTTCCCGGCAGATATGTAATGGAATGAACCGAAGAATTGTTTCTGTGCGGAATTCGGGTTTTGGTAACCAAAATTGACAGGTTAGAGTGTTTGAATGATTGAGGAGAATGAAATGAGCAAGATAGGATCGTCAAATGATGTGTAAATGGAACAATGAAAGAGAGAATGGAATGACTGTGAGAGTTAACGAATATGGATTTGAATGTGGAAAAAGGTGGACTGTATAAGATGGAAAATTGAGCGCTGTTGAATGAATTTACAATATATAACTATTTATTCTGCGAGCAGAGTATCAAAATGAATTTACAAAATGGATATGAGATGTACAATGATTAAAAGAAGATGAAAATAAAGACTTTTGAAACACGATGATAATCAGCTGATGGTTTTACTCAGAGAGAGAGAGAGGCGGTGGTTGTCTCTCTCTTTTATCACCTCGACCTTCTCGGATATTCGTCATGCCTGAATGGTTCCGGTTTAGAGATCGCGAACATTCCAGGAAGATCGAAAAAGTATTAGGCCAATGACAAGCGTGATTTCAGCCCGCGTGAGCCTCGACGGCACACGCTTGTCATTTGCGTCTTAGCGGGATCGCGCACGCATCGTGATGACGCAAAAGTCCAATATGGCGTTCGGGAGCGCCAGTCTTAAACAGTCTCTTTCAAGGAAGAGTAGTACACACATGTTGTACATTCATTTGGCGTAATCGAATGATAACGAGTTTTTAAAATTTTACAGAATGACCAAAATACCCCACGTTAGCCCAACTTTGTATTTACATATATATGTTACTTTTCTTAATTTGGGGGAAATCCCTTATGGATAAGTATTCCTATCGCCGAAGATGGGAAATGGGAGGTTCCTTGGGTCATTTGAAGCGACATTTTCCTTTACAAAAATGGCGTCCGCGGCTTTGTTTAGGAGTTATTAACGAAAAACACGGACCAATCAGAGCGCGACATGGGCAGCTGCGCCGCGCCACGCGAGCAGGAGAGCGATGAAGTTACGCTGTGACATCGTAACGAACAAGAGTTTCTCGATTATGTGAATGCTCACCGATTTCAATGAGCTTTGGATATGTGGTCAAGACCATTATTCTGAACAACATTTCTCTTTAAATTTTTTCGCTGTCGGCTTTAGTTTACGAGATAATCGCGAAAAACCAATACTTGTTAATTCATTACGGGTGTTCATGATAGCGGACACGACCTACGGCAACTTTACCCGAACGAAAGAAGAGGTAGAAACTGCTTGTTTTAAAAACTCACCTATTCAGTCGTAAATCCATTTGCTGCCTCAAAATGTGTGACAATGGGTCAGTCGGTACACGAACTACTAAACAGATGTCTTCAGGTATGCGACAGTACCGCACTCCAAGGGGCGTACAGCCAAGTCAACGAACTGTACAGCTGGTGGTAGATTTCAGGTATATGACACCCTGACAGATACGCGGTCAACGATCTGGACTTTTCACTTTCACTTTCAAATCGATAAATAAATCACATCTTTTTTCACACAGATGCACTAATAACAATTGCAATATCCCTCGTATTGCAGCACAAATCACAACTTTCTAAAAGAAGAACATCCCGAATTTTTCTTCTACTTTTCACTGTACAGTCAAACGTGCGTTTTCACACAAGGAATATTGTATTTCACGGCGACAGTCGATGCACTAAAATCCTTCGACAGCGATAAACTCACAATTCTTTGGCACGTATGCGGTGTCCTTTCCGCTCGTTGTCCATAAATTATTTGTCTGTTCAGACCGGTAATTGCACCGCTGGTGATGGCTATCAAATACGCGATCGCAGTCAAATCCAAAGGCTACAAAAAAGTGGCAGCAGCATCAGACCTGCAGCGGCCGTAGCTGACTTCGACCGACTGCAGTTTCCAAAAAAAGCTGCGAACACCTCCAAATATCCCCACCACGAAGAAAAACTGAGGATACAGGAACATTCTAAAAAATCATGTGTTTTGCAGAAGTTGAAACTGCAGCAGTGTGACCCTTACCTTTCCTCCACGATAAAAAACAGGGATCTTCGTCTCCGCGGAAGGGATCGTGCCATAAATCAGAATTCTGTAGTTACTCGGGAATGTCCGCAAGGACACCGGAACGGAAAAATTTTCTCCTGCATATGTTGAGTTTATGAATTCTTTTTCGACCGCACCGCTTGATCTTTCGCCGCGACGTCTGAGGCGATTTGCTGGACTTCCGATTACAGCAAATTATGCAACCCTCCAAACGAAAAATTTAAAGTATTGATGCGCGTCAATATGTGCAGGAGAAAATTTTTCCGTTCCTGTGTCCTTGCGGACATTCCCGAGTCTTGTTGTAATAATCGTTTGCATCGATACACGGTTTCGTAATTCTTTCATAATGTGAAATAAATATTTCTTGAATATTTAGAAAAAAATATTTTTTCATATTATGAAATAAATATTTCCTGAATATTTAAAAAAAAAATTTTTTTTTCATAATATGAAATAAATATTGTATGTATATTCGAATATTAAAAAAGATTGAATCTTTTTTTTAATATTATATGAATATGTATACAATATTTTGTGTTACTAGGGAAAGCTGTGAAGAGTTTGTACACCTATCTCAACTCTGTACACCGACTACTTACCAAGAGTTGCGAATAATCTGATGACAAAATGTTTCGAATAAAAAGTTGAACAGTACTTGAAAATATACAAAATTCTATATTGAAAATTTATTGTCCGATACAACTGGGAAAACACTCGAATTCAATGTTCTAATACGACTTTGACTTTGAAAATGTTGAAACTTTAGAAACAGAAATTTTTCTGCAGAATATAAAACCACCCGTAAAAACCTATCGAAAAACCACCCGAAGATCATTTATTGCACTTACTGCGTATAAACAACAGTTTGCCCGCTACCTGCTTGTTCAGCAATTTTCAGTGGCGCATCAGAGGCAACACTCAAGTGCTAAGGGTTTAGATATTTGTAATATGACCCGTAGCCGCCTATTGCTACGCGATTCTGGGGGGGGGGGGGGCGCAATCTCGTATGGGTTCGAGCTGGTGACAATGTCTGTTCATGCGAGCCTGAGAAGACGTTTAGGTTCGAATGCGCGGCCGATTGGGCGAGAGTGGAGAAGGCAGGTCAAGTCTCGCACGCATTTTAGGCTGCTGTCGAAATATTGGCTACATGGGTCACCCGTACACTATGCAGCGTGCAACGTCGAATGGGCGGGCGGTTCTTGTACGAAGGATAGACCTTTTGTAATGATAGGCGCGCTTTGTTTAAGTTTCATTCCTGGGGGCTGCCCTATATTAAGAGGTTTATGTCTGGTCATCATTGAGCGGGACATCGGCATTTTCGGACAAAGCGTTATTATGTACTGTAAAGTACAGTGTTTATACATTCCTGCAAAGCGAAGTACCAACCGTTTTTTAATTTTATAATGGCTACCGTAATAAGGCTGAGGCTTTGCCTTAGCCTTAGCACGAGCTTCCCCACGATGCTGCACCGGCAGGTTACTCACCACTACTACGTAAACATGTACACGCACATAAGACCCTTGCCCGAAGCTGGAACTAGTGACATTTACCAATTCCTTTAATTTTTAAATTCCCGATTTTATAGGAAAGTTACTGTAATGACCCCGAAAATCGAAAATCAATTTTTTAGCAGATGTCCACGTTTCATGGTCATTGGACTCATTTTAGACTATTTTTAACAAAATGTTTGTGTGTGTGCGTGTGTGTGTGTGTGTACATATGTTCGTTTCGTAACAATGCGATCAGAATAATGAGAGAGAGAGAGAGAGAATGATGCAATCGACGTACCCCACTGTAACTTAGAGCTGATTAGATTTTGATCCACTTTGGTCCAATAGAGTTTTTAAATTTTTTTAGGTTTTTTGAAAGAAGTTCACTCAACAATGTAGTTTATACGAGAAGACGTAAATTTTTCACCGAAAAAACAAATTACATAAAAAGCAATTACATAAAAATATTTTTAAATTTTTTTTTATATTTTTTTTATTAAAAATTAAAAAAAAAAATTTCAATTAATACAACTAATGCTAATGTTACCGCTTACAATAATGGAAAATTATCCCAATGCAAGAGTGAATTTCTTCTCTACTCTCGAGAATACATTTTCAAAGAATATCGATGAAAGTACAAAATGAAATTATATTACAATCATTAAAAAAACAATCAGTTCAAAACGAATTATTAACTGAGATTAAATTGAAAGTTAATATAAAATATATGATAATTATTAATAACATTGATGTTGAAGACGGATTGGTAAACGGAGCATGCGGAATATTACAATTTATTACTTTTCAAGAAAATACTAAAATTCCGTTTATATTGTGGTTAGATTTTCAATTGGCCAGAGTAGGAATGAAAGTAAGAACTCGTTATCTCGTGATTATATGAAAAATGCAAATATTCTTTAAAATTTAATACTAATAATAAAAATATCGAATCAAGTATATATGTCGAGTGAGGAAAAATATCAAATCGCACGTAGTCAATTTCCAGTGGTTCCTGTTGAAGCGATTACGATTTATAAAAGTCGTAACTAAACAATTAAAATTGTCATTCAACAATTTGGTCAATGAGAGCAGATTTATAGTTATATATCAAAATATTGGTACTTTGACAAGTAAATTAATTCATATAAATAAAGATTCATGGTTTCATCGAAGCGATATATTAATTTTTAGTGAAACATTAACGAGAGCCGATGATGAGTTGAATATTTTAAATTATGATATATTATTCCGATCCGACATTGAAAAACAGAATTATCAATAGAAAAATTATTTGTTGAACAGGAATTTAGTTCAAATGCGCATGTAGAACTGTTCATTTTTAAAATCAGAAATTATTATGTAATAAGTGGTTATAAATCACCAAAACCTAGTAATTCTAAGTTTGGTAACGTTGTACAACGAATAATGAATAAAATTACAATTGAAAGTAAAAAGATTTTGATAAGTGATTTCAGGTAAGTTGCTGTAAATATTTCACATATGCCGATGGAATGCTGCTAACGTTGTTGTAAACACATAGTTGTCGTATCGAACAAAATATATGGATCGAGGTGTGATTTATTGTCCTCAGTGGGGAATACACGAAACATGTGTGCTTATAGTATCAGTTTGATTGTGCTTCACGAGAACGACGGTTCATAGGTAAGTCTCCATAGATATACTAATCTGAATTTCTAACTTCTTTATTTTTCATAATTTTTCATACTTTATTTATGGGACTTTGACAAACGTATTCGTGGTATATTTTTTATAATGTAAAATGATACCAAATATGATATAATTCCCATGATATTTACTTGTGTAGTATGGACAATTAAAGTTTCGAGCGTATACAGCTGTATATGATCCGAATTAAATCGTGTTTGGTATCATTTTATCAAGTAATAATAAAAAAGTTATTCCTTGGTATTGCATTGTGAGGACGCGCGAGCTTTTGAACTGTGCCATCGACTGTGACTCTCGACGACTCTTTCTTTCCCATGTGCTACCCTTCCTTTTGTTCCAAAGGGTCTAGCCGGATAAGCATGGGCCAGCGACCCCCGCTCCGATTTTCCTGATTCTTGTCTTAAAACATAGTTTTATGTCTAAAAACACATTGTGTAAAATTTCAAATGTCTACCCCCACCGATAGGGGAGATATTGGGGTGAATTCCCCGGCACTTAAATGCAATTTTCTCTAAAACGAGAAAAGATATCGACATGGGATAAACGGCAAACGAAAGATATAGATGCATTCTATATTTCAGATGTTTTTCAGATTTTTTTGCTAATTATTTATAGTTGAAAACAATTAATTAATTTTTTTGGGAATTTTTTTAACCCTCTTCCCCTGGGTTGACACCCACCAAAAAATTCTAAAATATTGCTATGATGCTAAACTATTTTGTAAAAAATTTCAAAAGTGTCCGTTTGGTGGAACAGTGTCAAAAAAAATAAAGTATGCCGGCGAACGCCCGTAACGGCGCACTGACCGAGTCCCCTTGCGCTGGCTAGTGATGGCAGCGAACGGGAAGTCGGCGTCTGTACGGAAAAGCTGATACATGTAAATATACGACTAAATCTTCTAATATATGATTACAGTTGCATGTCTAAACAATTATATTTTAGGAAAAACAGCTTACATTTATGAAGAAAGAAAAATACGTGTAAAGCTAATTTATTGCTGTCAAGTAACAGAAAGAAGAAGCTACTCTCAAGTATGTTGTATGGTCACGGTGTCAGTACCCATCGAACCTTCGCAGGGGTAAGAAGTGTACAGCGAGCGGCCTGAGTCCCAGGCACCGCAGAAAATTCCCATCCCTTAGTGATCGTGAAAGTGCTAATATCCGTGAAAAAACTAAAATCCAAGGAAGTGTCGTACATGTGGAAAAGTCTTCCATCGGAGTGCAGGACAGTGGAGTTTATACGTGCAATAGTATAAAAATACTAATAAATTTAGTTAATAAGTATCAAGCAAGAACTGCAAAATTGAGCGCGAAAGCGCCTCTCAATGCAGGGCGTCAGCCCCTCACACATCGCAAAACATCACAACGGTAACAACAAAAAGTGATATTCCGCACACATCCACTACAGTGCCCACAAAATGCTTCACCCCAAAAGACTGTGACATCGACATAAAGTCGTTAGACGCCAAAACCACCATACTGTTAAATCAAATCTTCAGAAATAACAAACATACTAAACGTTTAAACCCGACTCCAAACATTACAAAAAGAACAGCTCCGTCAAAGAATGCTACTTCACACTCTACAGAAATGGGAAAAATAAGTAAAACTGCAATTACAACACGCACAACAAAGAAAACAGAAAAAATGGACGACAGCAACATGGAAAATCTATTACAGACAATAGAAACAACACAATCGCTAACCTGTCTCAACAACTCGAAGAAGAGAGAAAGA
>JAQQRY010013628.1:0-25055 GCA_028455595.1 Lasioglossum vierecki | reverse complement strand
GAGTCCTTGGGCACCGAATTGATCTTGTTGAAGATCAGCGACAAAGACTTCAACTGCTTCAGTTCAGCGAATAAATTAGGCGACAGGGGTACTACGTTGCTGTCCAGGTCCAATCGTTCCAGCTTCTCCAATCCTGTGAAGGAGTCCCTTCTCAGCACGGAGATCTTGTTCCCTAGGCCGAAGCTGAGGCGTACGGTGTTCACATTCTTAAATGCACCTTCCTTCACTGCCAAAAGGTCCAAATCATCGATTTCCAGTCTGTCCTCTGACTCCTGTTGTGTCACCTCGACCAAAACTCCTTTGCGATGGCAAATTGTGTAGCCGTTCGAACGGACACAAGTGGCATCTTCTTCTTTCGACCACGAAACGCTCGCGATTAGGAGGATTATGAGAAACGATCGCAGGGTCTCGGACATTCTGAACTGATTATCTCTTTCGGTCCGACCGGTAAACACTGAGCGGCTCTGGGAGAGAACGCAGTGTTATATGCACTTTTTGCAGCAGATTCTTCAGGGCAGATTAGAAAGTGGGGCTGCGACCTTTGACACGGCTATCAGTCATGGGAATTCACGGCTCTCGACTTTGTCCTGGTATCTCGTAAGTAGAAGCAGATCTTTATGCATTTATGAAGAAATTGGCTGGGTGGAATATATGAAACAGTGAACGATTAGAAAAATCCGAGAACATTAATATTATCTTTAATGCGACAAAGTCGTTAAGGCAAGAAATCAATTTTTATTTCACTCCTGCTTCCACATTCAATGCAGGCTCATATAGCACCGTATGTCTGAAAGACGTCCGTTTCATGCCCATTTTACGTCCATACGTCCCACGTCCGTTACGGACGTCTCTCAGACATCCATTTGGCATAAATTTCGGTTGACCCAGGGACATGCGTTCTTCAGGTCCTAAGGACATCAGTCGGACTTCAATTTCGGACGTTCTATGGACATCCGTTTTTTTCGTCCTTAGTACTCCCGTGGGACTTGAATTTTGGAGGTCCCAAATTCGTGTATTTTTTAAGTCTTATAGTGCTCAGGACTTTCGTACGTACTAGGATGCTCACTTCTCATGCATAAGACATACAGGGTGTCCCGAAATTCCCTCAGCATCCGGAAATGGGAGGATGCTGAGATCATTTCAAGCAAGATTTTCCTTTACGAAAACATCATCTGAGGCTTCGTTAAGGAGTTATTAACGAAAAACACCGACCAATCCAGAGCGCGACCTACATGGTTGGTGTTCAACGACGCTCGGCTGTCGATGTGCCGCGACTACGTTTATCAAAATCTTCAGATGAAGATTGTTCTGAACCAGATAAATTTTGATCGGAATCTGATGTACTGCGAATTTCTGGTGGAAACAAAATGCTGTGAAAAGAAGGGGGGCAAATTCGGGCAACCAATTTTTGTTTTACTGTAAACCCAAACCATTGACAATTACAACCGCGTTTAAAAAACTGCCCGGACGCACCCGGAAGTACAACATAATCACTCATGAAGTATTACAATCGTTACAAATCTTATTTACATAATAATCGTGTTGAAGTGTGTAAGCATTTATTTAAATATGCCAATGTGTTAGTGCCAATCGATCGTCGGTGACCAGCTGACGTTTGCTGCTGGTTGTTATTACGAACCGACGATCGATTTACCGTTAACAACCGATACTCATTTGTAAAATAACAATCTTTTATAAAACGCAGTTTGTAACGAACGTTGAAGAATAAACATTCTTTGAGTAAACTTCCTACAAGTGTAAATAATTACCAAAAGATATGCAATAACAAGATACAGAATTGTTGAAAGTATAGTCCATACTTACTTGCAAAACTTTTATACTGGAAAAAAATGTGTATACAACTTACTTGAAACATATAAAAACTGCCTCATCGAATTTTAGCAGCAAGACACGTACTACGAAAATCTTTAACTTTCAATGAAGTAGAGCATTTCATAGATGCCTGAATGATAAAAAAATATTAGTACATTGTTCCCCATATATTAAACTATAGCAAGCACCAAAAATTTCGCACTGTAGGTAAAATTTTTGAAATCGACTTCTGGCCAGCTAAATCGCTGAAAGGGATCACTCTGCAACGAGTCAAAAAAATTAGTGGGGGGGGCCCCGGAAAGGGGGGGGGGGGGGGGTGACAAGGGCCAGCGGTTCTGCTCAGTAAGCAGCTCGTGGTCGTCACTACAAACCAATATGACCACGCCCTTACCTGTCAAAAACACCGCAGATGAATCTTTAAGAAAGCATAGCACCTGAACCATTGGTTTTTCAGGTATGTAAAGACTAAAAAGTAGAAAATAAAAAAATATGTACAAAAAAGTTTTTTGAAGACCACGCTCATATCGAAATACACTGAAAAGTAGAAAATAATTTTTTTTAGATATGAATGACTCTAAATAAAGACGTGGAGCGCTACACTATATTAACTGAATTTTTGTGGGCGCTCCACGCTTTTATTTATAGTCACTCATATCTAAAAAAAAAATTATTTTCTACTTTTTAGGGTATTTTAATATAAGCGTGGACTCTTTTTACATATTTTTTTATTACTATTTAAAGTTTGAGACGCATGAAGTTTCAGTAAATAAGCAGGATCCTTAAATAAGTGCGCGGCACTTCGCTGGACGGTTCGAAGGATTATGATCCCTGTACTGAATTGTTATTCTCATAGGAATACATTCAATAAAATGATCAATCGCCATGATAAATCTGTGTATTGCAAATTATGCAGACATGCAACAAATGAGGACATGTTAAACATGCTTTTAATAAATCTCTCTAATCAAATAGTGTTAATGTACATTTTATAAATATTATTATACTAACATAATAATTCAGGATTTAAGTATGTTAACGTATTCGTTAATATTATTAGTAATATTAGGTGTACACAATTATATTAAGTTTTTTGTTTAACACTTTTTCAAGTTTGTTTGTTTAATTCTATTTCTAGTTTGTTTGCTTAATACTATTTCAAGTTTTCAATTTTAATATGCTGAAAAATAGTTCGTAATGTAGTAAACAATATTATGTATAAACAATTATATTAAGTTCACTGTTTAACATTTCATTTAATAATATGAGAAGTGTGAAGATTAAGAAGTGTGATATAAAAAATATTTATTAAAATATATTGAGAAATGCCGAAGTTATGAGATTTTTCCATGAGTTATATAGGTTCCGGCCACTGTACTATCGAAACCCGTTTTTCGTGGCCAAAAGTATTTTAGCGTTATTTTAAAGTGAAAGGTCCATAGTATGATAGGTTGTTGAATTCGTTTCGACACCAGCAATAATATTATAAAGTCAGAAACATATAGTAACAAAATTTTTTTTTAAATTTTTGTATATTGAAATTTATATATATGTAAATACTGATCAACTTTTGTTGGAAACTCTTTTTTGGTAGATCGTAGGAAATGTCTTAAAAATCGCATTAACAGTACTATTCTGCCGCAGGAATAACATAAGTAATAATATTAGCACTATTCCTCCTGACACATACGAAAGTACCGTTTGAACTTGTATTTTGATAGTCTATGTTCACTATTTTAAACGTTTCATTTAATCTGAATTTTCCAAAGTTTGTTTTCAAAATGTTATATCTCAGAAATGAATAATCGAAAATGCATAATAATTTGGATTTAGAAGCTTTAAAGGGTTTTTTCTTTGTTCCCAAAAAATTTTTTCAATATCTTAATCTTGAAAAATTGACTTTTGGCCACGAAAATCGGGTTTCTAGACCATAGTGCACTGTGAGCCGACCAACACCTCACTTTCAAAATATTGGCCCCATTTCCTCCCTAAGTTTTTTTGACCCCAGACTTAGAAACTAGATTAATGTTTTTTAATGATAAAGATGTTAAACAAGACCGTCATAGTTAACATATAGAATGAGAGAATCGGGCAAATAATAGATACTCCAAAATAATTGTTCTATGTACTTTACTTAAATATTTTAAAACATTAAAAAATATTATTAAACTCACATGAGCAACCCATATAATAAAAAATTGGAAAAATAAAGTTAGATGGAAAAGAAAAAAAATATTACCAACAACAGCATTTGAACCCAGCATATCCGCTTGCTGGTTCGACGATTTAACCGCGGCGCTAACCGATGATGTTGGAATCAATTCGAACATTTGAGCATACATCGCACAGTATACAATTTGTTTTTCTCTCAAACCACATTTTTTAGATCAAACAATTGCTTGTTTCTATGTAATAATGCTAAAAATGACTTATTATACACAATCAGTAAAGCCAACTTTCCTTTAAATAGCAGAAACGTCGAAAAAATTCGGTTTTTATTGTTTTTGACAATGATGCAGCGGAACATAAAATCTAATAAAAATTAACAACACTGCATGTTGTGGTAGTTAATCAGGGAATCAAAAACTGGATTGGCATGTTTTCATATTTTTGAGAAAAAAATATTTTTCCGATTTTTTTTAGGTTTTTCATTTTTTACGACCACACTTTGCAACCAAAAAATCTGAAAAAATTCTCAAAAATCCGCCTTGGGATCCAACATATGTCACATTTTTTCAGATTTTTAGAACGCATTTAAACCCGAGAAATGTGCGAAAAAGCGCAAAAATGTGCAAAATTAATTTTACCCTGTAACTACTCCTACGGGTAAGATAGAGAGTTGAAATTTTGCTGAGATGGGTTTTTCTGGATCAGCTTTCGAATGGTTCCATAGCCGTTGAAAAATGTGTAAGGGCAGTTTTGACCATCTTAATCGGCTAGGCCCTTTCTCAAAAACTGTGAATGTAGGAGAAAAATAACGCCATATTCGGAATCATCGCCAAAAACTGAATAAGATACACCTAACTTAATTTCCTAATTTTGAACGCCTGTCTCTCGGTGCCTATTGGGTAAAAAATACGTTTGAACAATGAAATTTGAAGGAAATTTAATGCTCTTTCCAAAAATGAAAACAGAAGTTCTTAGGACCCATAGTTTTTGAGTGATAGGCGAAAAACCAAAACAAGGTAATAAAAATCGTGGTTTTTTCCCCTCCCCAAGTTAACATAGGGTCGTCAAGATCGAAAACTCAGATTTGACACCCCAGAGTAAAATTTCATTACGTTCGGAATACTTTCCAGGTAGACACTTTTTTTCGACCTGCCGACTGGACTAATACTGTAGTTCTATTTTTTGTTTATGACCTCACCGATTACGCCGAACGTAGAAAAAGACAGCGCATGTAACCACGGACCCCGAGCCCTAAAACTTCACTGCATACCGTCAAATAAACCACTAAATACAGTTCTGATTACATCGTGTATAATGTCACTTTAATAAGTTGTTGAAAATCCCATAAAAACTAAAAAATAAAGCAGTTTGTAATTGTTTGACCGAGGTAGCTGGTGCTTCCCGCAGGATCTCCTACGGTTTCCGTTTTTTAGAATATTTCACACAGACTTATTATTTATCTGACTAGGAAATAAATTGTAATGTGTTGTTCTCCGATATAAAACAATCTTATGAATAAAGTGGATTCGCAATCGTTTCATGAAAACATCGAAACAGATTAGATATCGTAGTCTGTATAAACAAATGGAATTGTAAAAAGTTTGTTGATTACACAATCAACGTATTGGATGATACACACACACACACGAACTTTCTTACATATATATTATCAAATGTGTCTGGTTAGTCGTTTATAGTGTACAAGCAGTCATGCTAGCATCGACATCGTTGAGATCAAGTGTACTTCTTTTTCTCGTGGTGTGAGTATTATTTTTATTTAAAATCAAAGAATAGAATGCAGTCTAGTAATTACTAGTTACTAATATATCCCAGATAGCATAGGACGTTCTGGACGCATGTATATGGCTGCACGTGGCCCGGACTCAGAGCCATAAAAGCTTGAAGTCGACCCTTCCGGGAGTTTCCAAACGGCCTACTAAAGTTTTCTTTATGGCTTATGTTGCAATACCGTACTTCTTAAAAACGTCCCAAGAATGTCCACTGGACGTCTAAAAAACGTCAATAAAATGTGCATTAGACGTCTAAAAAACGTTTTCTAAACGGCCTACATAAGTTTTCTCAACGGGCTTGTGTTACAAAACCGTATGTTTTAAAAAAGTTCTAAGAATGTCCATTGGACATCTATAAAACGTTTTTTTTAGACGTCTAATGGATATTCTTAGTACGTTTTTAGAACGTACGGTTTTGTAACACAAGCCGTTGAGAAGACTTTCATAGGCCGTTCAGAATACGTTCAGAGGACATTCAAGACATCCATAAGATATCTTGAATATCCGACAGCAGACGTATTTAGGACGTCTCTACGATGTCTCCGTGCTATCTGGGATTAGTCCCGTTTATGTTAACTAATCAAATATGTCCAAAAGAAATTTTTCTAGTTTTTAATGTTAATTAAAATGCAAAAGATTAGTATCATACTTTTGTCCGCTGCATGTGTCGAACAAAATGCATTGTCACTTTATGGAAACAAACGAATAAATTTAAATAAGTTTGATGTCGTGTGTTGTATAGAGTGACTAGGATAGAGACCAGATTAGACGAATGTTACTAATATTTGAAAAATTAATATTTAGTGTTAAAGTATTTTGTTAATACTCGTATACGGAAATTCCAATTTTAAACTTTCTTCTGTCCGCAATTGTATACTGATTAAATTTTTCATTAATTTAATAAGAAAATCTGCACAGTTTCCCCTAAATAACCTTATCGCTCAGAATATGAAAAATACATGCAAGGGTTTGAGATGATAAGAGGACAGATTTGGACTTTTCGGTTATGTCGAACTTTGCCGATATCGAATTTTGGCGGCATGCCTAATCATTTAATCCCTCAGTTTCCCTAAACTTGCCCTTTCTAGTTCTGCAAATGGTGAATTTGCGGAGGAGAATGAGAAATACCTAAGATTCCCAGAGAACTTTCTCCTGGGAGCTGCAACGGCCGCATACCAAATAGAGGGGGCTTGGAACGTAAGCGGTGGGTTCCTCAAATTCAAATTCAGCCGCTCTGTATTGAAAACTTTTCTAACGTTTCTTTTCATTTCATGAAAATTTAGATAAATCAGAAAGTACCTGGGATCGATTCTGCCACCTTAAAGATGGACGTGTCATTAACAATGACACAGGCGACGTGGCCGCAAACTCTTATTATAAGTATAAAGAAGATGTAGCTTTGTTGAAGCAATTGGGGGTAACTATACTTTTTCTCATTTTTCTATTATAATCTTATTTTAAAATCTTCTTCGTGTTCTAACCTAACCTTTAACAAAATTAACGTTGATATTCGTAAGTCCTTGACACCTTCGCCTACAAGAGATTGATAATTGTGGTAAATAAGTGAGTGAAAACCTTGATTTTGAATACATCAATTTAAATAAGCCCACCTATATTTCTCCTCCAATTGTGGGGGTACAAAAAATATTTTATGTACTATTTGAATGGTTTTAAGGAACCGTTATATTACCAACAATATTTTTTACGGAAGGTCATTTTTTTCGAAGTTATCAAGATCAACGGTGTTTTTTAATGCATAACTACATTTTTATTTAATTGCATCGTGTAGCTGATCGAAAAATACATTCAGATATGTAGAGTAATAGTACTTTGAAATGACCTTGATCTTCAAAAATTGGCATTCCTTTGCATGGTAAGGCCACCTAACTATCTTTAAGATTATTGTGATGCAAAAAATATTTTTTTACGTAATGCGCGTGGTGTCAATTCATCAAATATCTGGCTAGAATATTTTTTCCAACGCTCTTTTTTTTGTAGTAATCATAAGGTTATCGATGTGTTTTGAAACATTTTGAAACTACATTTTGTCGTTATCGCATCGTGTAACAGATCGAAGAATACATTGAGATATTTATAATAACATTACCTTGAAATGACTTCGATATTCGGTTGCTCGGAGCAACGAGATAAGTCATTTCAAGGCCATGTTATTATACATATTTGAATGTATTTTTCGATCAGTTACACGATGCAATAACAAGAAAATGTAGTTATTTATCAAAAAATATCGATGACCTAGATAACACCAGAAAAACTATTCTACAACGTTCAGCTTTAATTTAAAAACAATTTCATCGCTCTATCGAAAATTCTTTGATTTTGTCGCCGATTTCGTTCGAATTGCCACTGTGCGTCACACTGGATACTCAGGGAATGATTTTATGGAAAACCCAAAGTAAAAAAGTCATACCTTCCAAATGGTGGGAGTACAACGATTTCGTAGTACAACGATTAGTCTTGTAATAGACACTTTTATTTAACATTATTCTGAAAAAGTAACTGCACGTTAGTGCTCATTTCGTCATGCGATCCATTCTTGTGACGCAGAAATAGTCATGGTACTAGTTAGAAGCTTGTTTTCTCGAGAAAAGAAGATATAATAAAATTTGTTATATAAGCATTGTATGGTTCCACTTACAGAATTTTCGGTAATTATTTAGAAAGTACTCATCTCCGATTTAGGTGAAATTTAAATATGTTCTGGATTTCGACATTTTGAACAACTGTTTACTTTACCAACATAGGGTGGTCACTTTTAGTTTTCGAGATATTCGGAAAAAACTATTGCTAATTTTGAAAGACTACTCCTGGATGTTTGTATGCGTGGCCTAATCTTTCAATAATGATATTTTCTCTCTCATCCCCACAACGTGTTTACAAAAGAAAAAGTGAACAGATGCCACGATGGAGCTGTCTTACGTTGCCACGGAGCGTGCAAAAGTTCGGCAAATTTAATACAATATCAGCAATAGTTTTTTACGAATATATCGAAAACTAAAAGCACCCTGCTATATTAGAAAAGGAAAAAATTGTACCAAATGTGTTGCTGCATAACATATTTAAATTTCATCAAAATCGGAGTGAAGTGGTACTTTGTAATTAATTACCGAATTTTCCAATACATATTCTGAACATGAACATCAATTTTTGTTGTTGTTTAAAACAAAAATTGAAATTTTAACTTGAAAATTTGAAAAAAATTAATCAAAAATTGAAATTTTAATTCCTGACTTGAAATCAGGGTTACCGAGTTATTCTATTGCTAAATATTTGTGGAAATCAAATAATTTTTTCGCAAAGCATATTACTTATCCGTCATATTGAATATGCCATTTTGTGTTTTGTAATTATGACATCAGATTTAAATATTTAAATGGGATCATAATCAGCAACATCTGTCATTTGAAAAATTTTCAATTTTGCGCCGCACTGTGGACTGGATCGTGTATTTTTCGGACATGGGCCTAAATATAAAAGTTCGAAATTGACATATCTAATACCATTACATCTTTCTCCTAGATTGGAAGTATAGGAATACGTAGAAATATTCTTTTAAAATCCGCACTAAACTTTGTGACCTTGAGCTGAATTTAGCATTGCAGTTTTTTAGTTTTTCTTCTTCCTCTTAGAAGAGCTCTTCAATTTTTTTTAATTTCCAAACTTTTACACAGGTGTCATTTCGATCGAATGAGATAAACATCTAATCGGAACCAACATTGTAAATATTCTTCAACCTATGATTACGAAAAACGCTTAAAAGAGCCCATGGTCTAATTTCCACTGTTTTCAACCTTGAATATTAAGGTTTAAAGCAGTGCAAAATTTGGCTGCGGAAACCTGCGATTCTTCGAGTAAATTCAATTTAACGCGTTCACCGCTAGGTGGATGATGATTGTTGGGCGCTTGGGTATATGTATAAGAGGTCGCCTTCTGTCAATCCGACATATGAGTCTTTGTCATTGTTTAAATTCTGCCCCTACAGTACTTTTATAGATCTTGAAATTTTAGCACAGTTTCCAGTTTCTTTTCTAATTAAATTTATATGTTCAATTTTTTATTCCTTATTTCTTTTCCTCCTTACACTTGTCATTATATAGCTCTCTTACTTCTTTGTTCTCAGAAGTTTATTCTTAGATTTTTATTTAGTTTTTTAATATGGATATGTTTAAAAATAATTTCGATTTGTATCAATTTATCCTTAATTTAAATTGTAGTTTTAACGATCATGGAGCAATTCAAGAAAACTTTATGGAACAATTCTATAATAGTTCTTCCGAAAAAGACAAAAAATGTAAAACATAAACTGAGAAAGGTTTGTGCCAACTTGTGTAATAGATGGACTGCAGCAAATTGCAAGAGGGATAATTTCGAAAAGAGAAATAAAAAATGGCTTGAAACAAAGCTAGTTTTTCTCGCGGATATTGAAATAGTGCCAGGCCCAAAGCCCTTTTTCGAATGTTCTCAAAGGCATAAAATGCGCATAACTGAGAGCCTTGCTAATGATTTTTCAGCCGGAAAATCATTTCTTCGACCACAGTTAATTTTTAAAAAAACAAGATCTATTTCCAGAAGCATTTTAGCATTTAACAATAAGTGATCTCAGTGAAGAAAATTGGGACGAACCTATGGAAACAGAATAAACTTGATTCACTTGTTGGACTTGAACGATTTTCAGTACATGTACTCTACATAATAGGGGTAAAAGTCTGCAAAGTTTTGTAAAGTAAAAGATGTTAAACTCTTAATATATATTTATTAAACACAACTAAGAATAACAATATAAACGTGAACTCTTTAATAATAAATCGCGTAACCGTAACCGTATCGTAACGTAATCTATTCTTCGTGATTTTACCAAAAACGTCGTAACTGAATGAATGCTTTTTTATGAATGAATCGACGTGAAGTTTTTTTTGTTCATGCATTTCGTTTGTCTACTTATTTACAACGTTGGTTACAGTCAATCGATATCACATCGATTGACTCTCGCACACACATGGATAATTCACACATACTAATATTATTACACGCATACAGAATGTCTTACAAATCTCGCTCCTACAGTTTTAATCCAATACCTTCAGCCAATGAGAAGTAATCGCCATGTCCGTTTATTTGCATTGTTCGCTCCACTGTGCGCCGCCTCCGAAAAAGTTTGGGTTGCTTTTAATATGGTATTTAATATTTTATTTCAATCAATTTTATTAACAGTTGGTGTGTTTTATATAAATAAATTAAATAAAAATTATTTCATACTTTTTATTAGTGCATTTTTTAGCTTTTTTTTCGAAATCGGTTTATTACCACATTTTTATTATTTTCTTCTTATTTCGGAAAGCTTGTAACAAGGTAGAGAACAGACGAGTTGCAACCTGTTCTCTAGGCGACATTTGTTTTTTTTTTTTTGTTGTGGAAGGATTTCAAAAAGACGTGAAGAAGCTTACGAACTCAGTCCTTTTATCAGAGGTTTCTTATGTGTATATATGGAATTTTAAATATTACAAGATATCTACGCAAGAAAGATTATAGCGGGTGTCTCAGACCACCAATGCCACCTATTTATAATCTAGAAAATAGGTTACTTTCAAATTGTCAAAGCATTTCTTTTATAAATCAGGTGCGATTGAGTCCGGAAGTTACATTTTTCAAATGGAACATGGTATTTTTATTACGGATTCGGATTCTATGCGAAAAAAGCAAGAAACTTTGTCTGAAAAATTTTTTCGAAAAATGTCATTGGTAATTACTACGTTTACGGGAGACAGCCTAGTATCGATGGAAGGACTTTCGATCATGGTATCTGATTCGTCAATATACGTGGTTTCTTTATTTTTGTACTGGTTCTCTCCTAACACTCACATGGTTCAGTCTAGATGAAAGTTTAATTTATGGTTATTTTTGATCTTTTGAAATTGAGTGGAACATTCAGTATTTTTCCGACACAAAATTATCTTGAAAAGGATCCGGAATCGGATCGAAACGTTGAGAAAAATTTTATAAATTGCAAAATTGCTTTGTTGATTCTTTGATCGAACCTGTGTGCCGATATCATAAACTAATTTCTATTACCATATGATCCTCGAAAAATCAATATAAAAGTATAAAAATATACAGAAATATTAAACATAGTAGAAGTTTATTTTGACGTTGAGACGCGTGTGTTCGCCGCCCACGCCTTCAACGCAGTCTATCGAGGTCCCACTTGAGTCCGTGCGAAACGATATGACACTGTGTTTAACCAGGGTCCTATGGAAATCACCTACACAATTTTCACCGACAACATTTCATCGACTCCAGATTTGACCGACAACGAATTTAACCGACAACGATTTTAGATTCGTTGGCGGTCTTTGTTGTCGATCATATTCGTTGTCGACCAAATCCGTTGTCGGTTAAATGCGTTGTCGGTTAAATTCGTTGTCGGTCAAATCTGAACTCGATGAAATGTTGTCGGTGAAAACTGTGTCGGTGATTTCCATGGAACCCGTTCAATCATTATGTTATTCTAAATATACAGTCTCTTATTTTCAATTGTTTAAACGTTGTGGTCAGAAGTATCAGACGTGAAATAAAAGCCGAACATAGTCAATCGCAAACGTGTCCAAGTTATTAATAATCTGTAAATTAATTTCCAACGTATCTATTCATAGTATTCATTCATTCATTTTATTTATGTCTAGGCAAACAAAAGGAATTTTTAAGGACTCCTAAGTTTTAATTCCTTGTTGTGAAGATTTAGATAAACAATACATATAGTACAGTACTTTTTTTTAAATTTTCGTTAAAATTATAAACCACTTCTTATTCGATAGAAAAAATATAAAAACAATGCTATCGCAATTACAAAAATTTTGTTTATATACCAATCGATTCGTCTTTGCATTTTATTTAAAAAAATATTGAGGTACTTTTCTTGTAAATTACATAGCTTAAGAGATATGATTTTTTTCCCGAACGCCCATATACTCGACACACAGTGAAACAACGCATAGTGAAAACACAGAAGTAATTAATTACCCTGAACACAGTTCGACTCGTACCGGTTCTCTGTGAGCTGGGTGCGAATACTGCCGACCGGGTTCTCGAACAAGGTCAGTCATGAAGGCGTCAAGTATTACAATGACCTGATCGACGAGCTTCTGGCGAACGGGATTGAGCCATTCATGACGATATATCACTGGGACCACCCGCAAATTCTGGAAGACGCCGGCGGATGGCTTAATTCGGAAATGGTCGACTGGTTCGGCGATTACGCGAGGGTAGTGTACAGGGAGTTCGGATCAAAGGTGAAACGGTTCATCCCCATAAACGAGCCGAGCGGCATGTGCAAATTAAGTTACTCGTCCGGTTTACATGCGCCTGGGAAAAAGCTACACGGTTTTGGAGAGTACCTGTGCGTTCACAATATGTTGAAAGCGCACGCGAGAGCCTACAGGATTTACCAGAAGGAGTTCAAACTTGCACAAAACGGAGAAGTGGGATTCCAAGTGAACTTGTTTGGGTATCTACCGAAAACACCAGGGGATAGTGCGTCGGTGGACATTGCCTATACATTTAACGCTGGCTGGACCTTGAATCCAGTTTACGGCAGAGAAGGTGACTATCCAAATGTGATGAAGAGCAAAGTGGCGGCGAATAGCAAACGGCAAGGCTACGAGAGATCGCGGCTGCCCGAGTTCGACCCCCACTGGATTCAATACATAAAGTATGATTATTACCTCCACCGGCAAGTATTGTCCAGTTTTGAAAACCACATTAATCAAACAAACTCGTAACACATTTGAAATATACAGAGTGAGTCACCTAACGTTGCCACCTCAAATATCTTTGTTCTTTTTAAGGAAACGTCAAACGTCTGGTGCACAAAGTTGAATGCTTCAGTGGGACTCAAATGATACCAAAAATATTTTTGTTGAAGTGAAACTTCTTTTGGCAGGGTGTAAGCCTAATTCGCGTCACGGAATTCACAACATGAAAAAGCATAACGGCCAAAAGTGGGGATGTACTCTATACCCCTTTTTTAAGTGTGGAAATGCGTTACGCATACCACAGCACCCCTGGGGACGGGTTTATGTGGGGCTGTCCAGAGGACCCTCCAGCCAGTCTACCCACTAAAACCGCACTTCCACCTAAGCTAATGTAAGGGGGGCCAGGATCTCCACCGAAATCAACTGGCCACCCCGTTAGCTAACAAACATCTCTGGGGGAGCGGTTAATTCCCCCAACCCTAATCCATAAGACCCCAGACGGGGGGACATCATGTAAATTCTTTCAGTAATACATCATGAACAAAGAAATAAAACTCGACCAATCAGAAACAACCGATCTATGCACGCCAAGTCGATAATAGGCGGTAAATTCAAATATTAATATGATTCGTCTCAATCATCAAAATGCACAGTAGTATACCTCAACTGTGTTGTGGTAATAAAAATAAGTTAACATTCAATAGCATTTGCCAGAGAAACGTAGTTAAATCAGAATCAAAATTATAGTAAATACTATATACAGAAAACTACTCAAAAATTAGAAACTTCATCATAAAAACATTACTGATTTAGTAACGTAGCGTAATAGTCATGAATCTTAGGTGTTTCGTACCTAAGATTAACGCTTTGTTGTTTAATCATATGAATAGTTTCTAGTAGTAATCTTCGTTGTAAATTAGATTCCTTGTCCAATATTTTAACGTTCTCAAAATCAAATGCATGGTCTAAATCTAGTGAGTGTTTGGTCATTGCTGTGTGTTGTGATGGAGGCCGAAAAATATTACGTCTGTGTTCTGTTATACGAATATCTAGATGTCGAGAAGTTTGTCCAACATATGACTGATTACATCCTTTACAAGGAATTTTATATATGACATTGCAATTTTTTGAAAGTTGTATTTTATCCTTTATGGGTGGAAACCATTTTTTTTTTTAATATGACAGTATATTAAAGATGGTGTGAATCCCAACTTTTTTGAATATTCTACGTATATCAAAAGGAATGTTCTTTACAAAAGGAATGACAGCTGTGTTCCTATAGTTGATTGGACCTGTTCTTAAAAATCTTTCCTCTTTTAGTTGTGCGACTAAATCAGGATGGTAGATTTCATAAACACGTTTTTTAATAATGTTTGACACAAAAGTATCAGGAAAGCAATTCTTTTTGAGAACATTCTTTATGAGTAACAGATTATTAGGTCTGAATTCATGATTGGATAATAAAATTGCACGGTCAATCAGGCCTTTAATTAGACCAATTTTATGTCGTGTTGGATGGAACGAATGAAAATTTATGTATCTCCCAGACCAAGTATCTTTATGGTACCAATTTGTCTTTAGTTTGTTGTCTTCTCTAATGATACTAACATCAAGAAAGTTAAGAAGAAAAGAAATAGAATGAAAATTATTAAACGTGTCCAACAATATATCAATTTGATCTGGTTTTACACAAGTAAATATGTCATCTACATATTTCTTGTATAAAACAAACTCAAAAGGTAACTTAGAAATGGCTATTTTTTCAAGTTCTTCTATTACCATATTTGCTATTACCGGACAAATCGGTGAACCCATGGCTGTTCCAAAAACTTGTTTGTAGTAAATATTATTGAATGAGAAAACATTAGATTTCAAAACAAATTCAACTGCTTCAAGAAATTCTTCTTTATGTATTGAAGTATGTTCACTGATTTCATTCCATCGTCGATTCATTACCTGCATTGCTAATTCTATAGGAACGTTAGTGAATAACGCAGTTACATCTAATGAAATAAATTGTATATCATCAGGGATCTGAACTGTTCTAAGTTCTTTTACAAGCTGCCAACTGTCAATAGTGTGATATGCTGATTTCCCAATAATTTTGGAAATAATCTGTGATAGAAATTTAGACAGTTTGTAGGTTGGACCGCCAATGGATGAGACAATGATTCGCCAAGCTAATTTCTTTTTGTGGGTTTTTGGTAAAGCATATGCCATAGGAGTTAAAGCATTATATGTTTTGAGTCTTTTTCCCAAAGACTCATCAATACGTTGTTTTTCTACCTATTTAGTAACAATAGAGTTAGCTTGTTTTTCAAAATTAGTGGTATATTAGAACTTGCTAACCATGTATTTGTTGGTGTCAGGGCCGGAACTAGGGCGTGGCGAAGGTGGCACCTGCCACGGGCGCAACGGGCGCAACGCACGCAGGTCTCGTGGGGGCGCTATGCTAAATTTTTTATTTACATGCAACGCAAAGGCGCGAATTTTTATCGAGTCCCGAGCGTCCGAGATTCCGACGCCACCCGAGGCGCTTGAGACGAGCCGCAACGCCCGCTGGTACAGTCATTTGGTTCGAAAAAAACAGGTTACCTGGAAAGTTTTCCGGGAGTTTTGAAAATGGGTAATTTTATAGATTTTGATGTGCTCTTTCTGAATTTCAACTTTCCTACCTTGTATCTTTGCCGCTCGCGCCACCATATTGGAAAAATGGCACCTAATAGCAGTTTTTGGATAATATCTCCTGTCCGACTCATTTTACGATAAAAATATTTATATACAAAATTAAATTAGAGAATATTTCCTACAATTTATGTAATAACAATTTGAAATATTTATATACAAACTTAAATTAGAGAATATTTCCTACAATTTATGTAAAAACAATTTTTTTGTAAAATCAATAGTTTTTGCGTACGATTATATATAAAAACTAGGAGAGGTTGTTGCTCGCTCACTTCGCGAGCTTCACGGATGGGGTTGTAGTAGCTCGCTCGCTTTGCGAGCTCGCGAGAGAGTTAGTGATACGCATGGCTAGTACGGCCTACAGCTCTTAATTTATATTATTATTTTGAGTGTGACTCTCCACGAGCCACACAAAGAACTTCCCGATTCGTTAGTCGCACTATATTATTATCATTATACAGGGTGAGTCACCAAACGTTAGCACCTCAAATATCTTTGTTGTTTCAAAAGATACGTAAAATATGGTAAGAACAAAGTTGAATGGTACAATGGGACTGACACGATGCAAAAAAAATTTTGTTTTTATGTCATTTTTTTGGAGATATCAAGGTCACCTTGACTTTTTTAAATGGAACCACCCTTTTTTAAACACCTACAATGATAGTCCCTTTCATTAGGAATTCAGTGACTATAATTAGTCCAAGGTCATTCAAGGTCAAGGACAGGAAAAACGTATAAAACTAAAATATGGAAGCAGCATACCTGTATTTTATAAATGTTCGAAATGATGGCCGTCTGCGTCGATACATTGTTGTAAACGAGCTCTGAAGGAATGTTGAATTCTGATAAGTGTATCCGACGTGATATTCGTACATGCTGTGATGATACGCTGACGCATATCTTCAACTGTTGTTGGAGCATCCAAGTACACGGTCTCTTGTAGCAGACCCCATAAAAAGAAATCCAGTGGATTTAAATCAGGCGAACGTGCTACCCATGAAACTGTTCCGCCTCGTCCAATCCATCGGTTTGGATATCGAGAATCCAACGTTTCTCTTGCTACTCGTGCATAATGAGCAGGACAACCGTCATGTTGGTACCACATATCGTAGCGATTTTGTAAAGGGACATCTTCTAACAAAATTGGCAGATCTTCTTGTAAAAATTGAGCGTATTTCTGTCCCGTCATCATTCCGTTAACGAAATATGGTCCAATTACTTTGTCGTTCAAAATACCACACCACACGTTTACGCTCCATTGTCTTTGATGATCAATTTCTCGCAGCCAGTGCGGATTATCCACAGACCAATAATGGGCGTTCCGTAGATTAATTGAGCCATGATTAGTAAATGTTGCTTCGTCCGTAAACAAGACATTAGAAAAAAAATGAACGATTTTGAAGCAATCCCCATCGACAAAAGTTAATTCTTGATGGAGCGATATGTGGAACGGATGAAATTTGATGAAATGTGAAACGGGATTCTTCCGTTTGTACTGTCTTGCATGTACACTTCCAGTACTTCGAAACAACCTGTACGTATTAGTGAAAGTATATCTAGAAGGAGTGTTTCGCTCGGGGTACCTTTCTTCATAAAGTAGTCGGGCCTGCACTGTATTTTTTCTACATTCACGGTAAATCGTGATCATATCACACTTTTCAGTCATTGAATATAACATAGCGGAATCGCGTTTGGAAACATACTGATAGTAAATAAGAATGCTGAATAACATTGAAAGACCTTAGTATGTTTACTATTTCCTACAAGTCTCAACCGTGATAAACGTATGCTGCTTCCATATTTTAGTTTTATACGTTTTTCCTGTCCTTGACCTTGAATGACCTTGGACTAATTATAGTCACTGAATTCCTAATGAAAGGGACTATCATTGTAGATGTTTAAAAAAGGGTGGTTCCATTTAAAAAAGTCAAGGTGACCTTGATATCTCCAAAAAAATGATATAAAAACAAAATTTTTTTTGCATCGTGTCAGCCCCATTGTATCATTCAACATTGTCCTTACCATATTTTACGTATCTTTTGAAACAACAAAGATATTTGAGGTGCTAACGTTTGGTGACTTACCCTGTATATTTAGTGTATGTTTTGTAGGAAATGCTAAAAATTAAAGGTAATCCAACAATAATTGATATTAGCTTCTTTATTCACCGGATCACCGGATGCTACAGCGAACATGCCTTTGCCTTCTTCCACTGTACAAAGACTGACTCCGTGGACCGCTGCGGGTCGCCGGCAACGGGTCACTCGTCATTTGTTTATTCCAGGCGATAAGCGTTTTATAAACTCCGATAGCCCTTTCCATCTCACCAGTCTGCCGGCCGTGTGCGGTCCCAGGCGATCGAATTTTTCCTACTCGGGTTCCTACAGCTTTGAGATGATTATATGTTTTCAGGGAAATTCAATAGTTTTCTACTTATCAAAATGATTGCTATATAGCGTCGCATTAAATCAATATCGTATGCTCGTTGCTCGCTTGGTTCCTTGTTATAGCAGAGTAATGTTGCAAAATAAATTGCAAATGATCCACAATCAAACTCATTGTTTTGATATTGTACTCTGTGAAATATAATATATATTTCTTATTATATTTAAAAACGGCATTCAAATAATCTATTACATCATGGTTCACATGATAACCATTAAAACTATTATAAATGTGTATATTTCCGTTACCATCAGATTTCGTGCAAATCCAATGTCCTACTACCTTTTCTCCAACTTCACCAGTGTATTTTATTTGAATATTCGTTTCATGTTCTGGGATCTCTTGTAAATTACTCAAAAAAGCTCGAACGTAACCAGTATCTTGAGCAAAGTTGTATATTCCACGCTCTTTTAGATTTCTGTTCATAATTTCGTGAAATAAATTAATATGTTTATCTTGTAAATAACAATCTGGTTTCATGATTTCTTTACATTCGACTGTTTCTAAAGCATAGTTATAACCATCATTGAGGAAACAGTCTGCAGACACTGCATATTCATGATTATTTTGCTCGATATGCTGGTCCGAGATCATTAAACATTCATCAAAAATTGTAAAATTTTGTGCTCCATTAACCAATCCGTCTTCAACATCAATGTTATTAATAATTATCATATATTTTATATTAATTTTCAATTTAATCTCAGTTAATAATTCGTTTCGAACTGATTGTTTTTTCAAAGAATGTACTATAAATTCTTTTTTGTACTTTCATCGATATTCTTTGAAAATATATTCTCGAGAGTAGCGATGAAATTCACTCTTGTATTGGGATAATTTTCGATTATTGTAAGCGGTAACATTAGCATTAGTTGCATAAATAAAAAAAAATTAAAAAAAAAAATTTTTTAATTTAAAAAAAAAATTTTTTTAAATACAAAAAATAAAAAATTTTTTTTATGGAATTAAGTTTGTTTCTTCGGTGGAAAATTTCCGTCCTCTCGTATAAATTACATTGTTGAGTAAAATTCTTTCGAAAAAAACTAAAAAAACTAAAAAACTACTGGACCAAAGTGGACCAAACTCTAATCAGCTCTAAGTTACGGCGAGGCACATCGATTGCGTGATTTATCATTCTGATCCCATTGTTACTTTTTTAGAAAACGTTAACGAAATATTTGATACCATAGAAACGGACATACGCGCACACACACACACACACACACACACACACACACCGACATTTTGATAAAAATAGTCTAAAATGACTCCAATGACCATGAACGTGGACATCTGCTAAAAAATCGATTTTCAATTTTCGGGGTAATTACAATAACTTCCCTATAAAATCGGGAAGTTAATGAAGTCCTGACTCACTCACTCACTCACTCACTCACTCACTTATCAACGCCCAGGCTAAACCCTTGGCTCTAGAAAGCTTAAATTTTGCACATAAGTTTCCTTTATGATCTATACAAGGAATAAGAAAGGATATTTCGAAATTCAATCCCTAAGGGGGTGAAAAGGGGTTGCAACGTTTATGGTCGGATTGGCTTGAAACTTGGTCTTAATGCTCTTTGATATAATTAATCAAACACCTATTTCGGCATATATATTGTTCGTGGTCTGATTTACATCATACTTGGTCTTAATACTCTACCTCATGGTGGTGTGTAAGAAGTATGTTGAAATACACTTTGCGGCGCTCGTACGCCAAAACTATTGATTTCACAAAAAATTGTTATTACATAAATTGTAGGAAATTTTCTCTAGTTTAATTTTGTATATAAATGTTTTTATCGCAAAATCAGTCGGAAAGGAGACACCACCAAAAAACCGCTACCAGGCGCCACCCCTCCAATATGGCGGCGCGAGCGGCAAAGATACTCGGCGGCAAAGTCGAAACCCAGAAAGAGCACATCGAAATCCATACAACTACACATCCCCAAAACTCCCGGAAAACCCTCCAGGTAAAACTACCAAATGACTGTACCACGCGCGCCGAGCTCGATTCCCATCCTGACGCCCAAGCCCAAGAAAGCCGTAGCGCCGCGCGCTGGTCAATCTTCGGTTGGTCGTTCGGCGGGAAAACGCGAACGAGCGCGTAACGGCGCGAGAAAGAAAACAAAAGATGATTTGCACGATACCGCAGTCGTCACGCGGACGACGAACTAGAGGTACGATATAGTGTGAATTCACATAATACTTAGTCTGACATATAGAAATTTATAACAATCAACATCACCGTTCCGATTCTTTGCCAATAGGTGTTTCACTCCTGAACAGAAGAAAGTTTCAAGGATGCCACCAAAGAAAAAATTATCAGGTGCTCAGTTCAGACAGATCCGCGAGGAGAAAAAGGCTGCAGCTGTAAAAAACAGCGGTAATATAGAGCAATTCTTCCCAAGAGAACTACCATCGACATTGGAAAACACGAATAACGAACTAAATACAGAACTTAATCAACCTGACAATATTGTACAAAACGTAGAATCCAAAAGCTCAAACGGAATACCTACTGAGAATAATTCCGCAAATCAACAAAGCTTAGAACATGATTGCGCAGTAGAAAATTCGATTGATGTTGATTTCAATAATCCTAAATCGTGGACAGTTAATAAGGACACTATCAAACTATATATTGAACACGGTCCTATTAATGGCGACAATATTGTCACGTACCCGTTAACATCTTAACCCCTATTTACCAAGACATGAAAACTCTATATTTCATAGAGCAAATTATATAAAAATGAAGAAGTTTGAGAAGAAATTGAAATGTGGCGGCTTCGTAGATGACCATTTACTCGAACAACGCGAAAAAGAAAAGGGAAAGTGGAGACATGTATTGAAAGTAATACTCGATGCAATTTTGCACTGCGTGAAGAACAATGAAGCCCTTAGAGGGACATCTGAAATCATTGGGCGACCAGACTGTGGAAAATTTCTGAACATGATCGAATTGATTAGCCATTACGACAGTACTATCAAAAAACATATTGACAGTCACAATAAAGGTGCAATCTCTTATTTTTCACCAAAAATACAAAACGAATTCATTGATTTGGCTGCCAAACAAGTTCAATCGCACATAATTCAAAACATAAAGAAAAGTAAATATTTTTCAATCCTCTTCGATTGTACGACCGACATATCTCATAAAGAACAGATGGTTCAGATAATTCGGTACGTTCACATTGATTCAAATAAGAAATGTAAAATTGAAGAAAGCTTCATCACTTTCATTAACACTGACGCAAAAACCGGACAATGTCTTTCGAGACAAATTCTTGACAAACTAGCAGAAGATGATAAATATGTCTCTTATTTCGATCGTCTTATTGTTAAACAATACTAGCAGAAGATGGCTTGGAAATTGCAAATGTACGAGGTCAGTCTTACGATAACGGAGCTAATATGGTGGGCAAGCATAAAGGTGTGCAGGCACGAATATTAGCCTTGAATGAGAATGCACGATTCATACCATGCACTGCCCATAGCTTGAATTTGATCGGTGTTAATGCTGCGAATATAATACCACAAATACAAACTTTTTTTGGTATTATCCAGCAAACTTATAATTTTTTTGTTGGCTCAGCTGCTCGGTAGAAATTAGTGCAAACCGAACTAAAAACCACGTGAAAGGGGTCTTGTGATACGCGATGGTCGTCAAAAGCAAATGCCGTGCATGCAACGAACTCCCAACTGCCGGCAATCGTGAACATGCTTAAAAAATTATAGAGTCTGATCAGAATACAGGGGACACAATAGTACAAGCTAAGTCTTTTTTAAAATCGATACAAACCTTTGAGTTTATAGGTCGACTAAAGTTTTGGGATTTGCTCCTGTCAAAAATCAACCGAATCAACCTAGCATTGCAAGACAAAAACTTCGATATTGTTCGAGCCACAGGAATGATTAAAGGTTTGCTGTCACAATTGACAATATACAGAGAAACTTTCTTCCCAACAATTTTACAATCATCTGCTGTGACAGCTGAAGAATTAGAAGTAACACCAGACTTTCAAGACGCTCGAAAACGTAAAAAGAAGATGATGGCAAGAGAAAAGGCGAAAGATGAATCTCAACATATAAGTGCCCAAACTCAATTTAAAGTAGGACTGATACAAGTTATTGACTCGATGATTACCCAAATTAATACCCGATTCGTAGCTCTGAATGAAGTTGCCGTTGATTTCGCATTTATGAGCGGCCAAGCGATTCTTGACACCGATGTTACTCAGCTCACCAAAATGGCAGCCGATCTTGCTCTCAAATATCCAAATGACCTGGATCCGTATGACTTTCATTAGAAATTGAGAGTTTCAAATTCCAAGCCACGACATTAATGAACGACCTCGAGGACAAGGGTATGAACCATTTCCAAGTATTGGAGAAAATATACGAATTATCGCTTGAAAATCTATATCCTAACATAGTCACAGCTTTGAGAATATTCTTGTGCATGCCTGTGACGACGGCTACATGCGAACGTTCCTTCAGCAAGCTGAAGCTTATTAAGTCATATCTGCGCTCCTCTTTGGGTCAAGAACATTTGGCGAATATGTCTATTTTGTCAATTGAGAAAGAAATAGCAACCCGCCTCAATTACGATGAAATAATCAACCTATTTGCGGAAGCGAAGTCTAGAAAAGTTTTGATATGAATAATCTATTACCAAAAATTTTGTAAAGGCTTATACATTTATACGTAAGTTTCATTCATTTATAATAATTATACGATATGAAAAAATATATGAGTTCAATATATTTTCCCATTATACTACATAGATGGTAGGGGCGCATGCCAGGTTGTTGCCACAGGCGCCGAAGCGGCTAGTTCCGGCTCTGGTTGGTGTCATTTAACATTTTTAAAACTTCAGAGATGTAAAACGTTTTCTCCACAAGTACTGTTGTATTCCCTTTATCTGATTTTAACAGTAATAAGTTATCTTTGTCATTCAAAAACTGTCTAGTTGCGCTTTGATGTCTGGTTCACAAAATCTATTCGATTTATCATTGTAATATTTTGTTGATTATTTTTATTCTAGTTGATGATTGAACGTTATTAGATTCAGTCACTTTTTCCAATCCAGCCTCTAAATCTTTATAACGAGGATCGAGGAAGCAAGAAATTTGCGTTAACGTTATAGTACTATTTTCATTCAACTGAAACCGTTGCGTTATTTCGGAAAGAACTATTCAACTGTTTCTTTAAATACACGTATAACTTCATTGTCAACTGAAAACAGTTGAAGGTGCATTGTGGTGTCGCTCGGTCGTTTAAAAATTCATGACTTGGAGTTACACTTTGCGTATGTTAAAGGATCTTGGATCCTTGGTGAGATATATCGAAAGGAAACTTGTTAAACACCTCGGGTGTGGTTAAAGTATATCTGTTTATTTTTTCGTCTGTAATGCTTAAAGAAAACTTGTACAAATGGTGGGGGTTGACAATTAGTGGGGGTTGCGATAATCCTATTGGTTGTCTATTGCTGGTGGGTTAGAGTACCTAGGTGCCTAGCTGTGTAACGGTATTTTAAAAAAAACAATAGAAAAACATGTGTTTTTCATCGTCCCTTTTTTACGATGCCTGTAATTACGACCCTGGGACGGTCAGGTATGGACCGTAATCTTACAGGCTAGGGGTAGTCTTAGAATTCCCTTTAAAAATTGTGTATAATAAAACTCAAGACGGAACATGCATAGAACGGTTCGAACGCCGTACTCTTTTATTTTTATATAGGATTCGACTTTTTTTTAATCAGTTTCTTTGTTGATGTTCGCTTCGCAAGTCACAAGAAACGCATTCGTTGAGTATTCGCTTCCACTTCATCGTATAGTACTTTTTCGGATCAGTATTCAATAATTTTATATTACTTTAATAATTAGTTTATTAGAATTACAATTATATTTATCTATTCGATTAGTTTATTAGAATTATTATTATATTTATCTATTCCATTAGTTTACTAGTTTATAGTTTTTAGTTTATCATTTGTATTCGTTTTACTTTATTCTTTTATTTTACTTTATATTTTCCTGTGTTAGTGTCTACTAATTTAGTTAATTTATTATACGAATATAGTAGTCTAAGCGAAAAAAATGTATAAGCGAAAAAGTTGGGTGTGGCAATACGCAACTCGTGTGGGGGTAAAAGCTAATTGCAATATGTGCGACAATGAATACAATAACGAATTTTCATGTGCTGGTGGAGAAACTGGTTCAATAACTAGACATTTGTAATTAATTCATAATCTAAAGCCCACAAATCACGATGCACAAGATTCGTTACCGAAAACCAACAGTGGAAGTGACACTATGGAAAGTGACATGACAATAATTATGGAAGAAAATAGAGAAAA
>JAQQRY010013627.1:0-21049 GCA_028455595.1 Lasioglossum vierecki | reverse complement strand
CATCGTTATTATTTTCGAGAGAGGAAGAAATAGAGATTGGCCTCAACAGAGTCCTGACAGTGTCAAATTCGCGTCTCGCAATCTGGTCTCCGTTTGTCTAGAAAGAGACAAAGAGAGCAGAGAGCAGGGAGAGAGAGAGATGCACATAGAAGGGGGCAGGACGAGTAGTCTCGGCGAGACTTAATTAAACAGCGGGCAAAGCCAGGTTAGTTCACAAAGTGACCGCGGCACCTACCCTCGTAGCCACGAGCATTGGCTCCTGGACGGTAGTATAGCCCGGGTTCTGGGTTATGCTAGCCGCGTATCGGCTTCCGGGGAGGGGAGGGGGCGACTGGCGACCACTATGTTCCACCTCCATCGTCCCTTGGACCCGATCGAACCAGCTGGTTTTAATCGTCCCCGAAGATTTTCCTCTTTCTCAACCGACCGAGAGGGAAAGAGTGTTCTTGGAGCTCAGTTATGGTGAAGGGACAGGGTCTTTCGGCATGTGTACGTGTCGTTGACAAAGGGGCCAAAGAAGTCTCCGGACAAAAAGGTGCGCCGGTCGGAAAAAGGGTTGGAAGGGGAAGGGTCGCGAAACCACCCTCGGACGGACACAAAATTGAAAGGGCGAAAGGGGTTTGTTGCTGCTTGATGATCGGTGGCGACACCTTTGTCGACGATCGCGTGCCCCCATAGAGGTGTCCCATGGACGCAAGGGTTTATTTCTCGCGGGGGGTTGCTCGGCGATAGGGGTGGGGGGGGGAGGGGAACAGTCGCCAAGCGGGCACCGTCGTGTGCCACACGACGTTCTTTTTATCTCAAAGCCGTATCCCTTTTGCGCCTCTTCTCTATTCCTCAATTTCCAATGAGTCGGAATACGACATGAAACGCTAAACTGCCACAAAGGGGGCAGCGGTCGAACCCTTTGCCCCGGTCGTGTAGAGACTCTGTGTGTGTCTCTCTTTCTCTTTCTCTCTCCCCCCATCTCTCTCGCGCTACGCCGATCCAGGCGGAACCTCTCCTCCTACGTCGCTCGGACGCCTCACACCCTTTCGATTCTTTCAGGCTGGACTCTTTAGAACGCCTTTAGACTCTTCCATTGACTGTTGGGCTCCCAACGAAAATTCGCGATATAAGATCTGCATTCTAAAATCGAACGTTCCATCTCTGCCCGTAATCGTGAAAGTGGTCTAAGTGAAAATTAAAAAGAAGAATGAGCTATCAGTTACTTCACGTGACATTAGTCTAAACGAAATTAATTCGACGTAACTTATATGGTATCGCAAAAAATGAACCATTAAAAAAGATTAGAATAATCACGGTTACAAGGTTCGCAATGTAAAAAATCTATCAAAATCTGAAACCAATTTTTATTCAACAGCTACTGCTCACAATTGTTGCAAAACATTTATATTTCACATGAGATAGTCCGCAGTCTACTAATAATATGTGATTATGTCTGACCCGTGAAGGCCACTACTACTGTGAACTTCGATTCCACGTCCTTGAAGCTTTCGCCTGCGGTAAAAATATGAAAATCGAGTGAACGTCTTTTTACAGTTTCAAAATATAAAACTGCACATTGTAACGCGATAATTCCAAAGAAAATAATCGTAAAACAAAAAGTGAAAAACGTAATAATTCGAAAGTATAAAACCGGTCTTTCACCGTGGTAGGTTCAACGTTCAAGTTTCGGGCAACCTAACAGAAATTCGATTCCCGTAGAACCCTCTCGTCCCGAATCACAGAAATTCGATCGCAGTCCTTTGATTAATTCCCGGGCATCCTTGACACGCAGCGAGCTGGCACGAGATCGGATCTATAATTACGCGAGATAAATGCTGGAAGAGGAGCCCAACGAAGTATAATCGTGTCCGCGATTCCGATGCGTCGACGCGTTATCCTCGAACCAGTGGGAAAAGCTAATTCTCAAAAGAGTGTGCTACGACGCTGGCAACACGTTGACTAGGACGACAACAACAACAACAACATAACAACAACAACACTGGGTACGGAGACATTGATGACGTCGACGCCACCGTGCGTAACGATAGCTGATTTGCTTTGAAGTGAACAGTTTACACGCACACACGTATTGTATATCGCGCGCACCCTTCTCCGTTGTAAATGGTTCGCGAGAGACCAAGAGGGATGAAGCGCCGACACTGACGAGGATGTACGACAACGTTGGACGTCCAACGACGACGTTTTACGCTCCTAGACGGCCGTCCAACCGCTCCGATGACCACCACCCTTAAACGCCGACGAATCCTTTGCAACGCCGTTCTGATTCATTGAGTCCTGCAACCGGAAACGCCACCTCGCTGCCCGACAAGTCAACGCTGTCCGACCAACGTACCAGATTAACACTGTTGATTAGCACTGTCCATTAACGCTGTATTTCTTGCCCTCTCAGCGCAGTGGATGTCCAACGATTTATTTTACTACCTACAGCTTAGACAACTTCACCGGGGGCAGTTTTCGATTGAAATTTCTCTTAAAAAACTCGCTAAATCTTTGTCACAGGAAAAGTTTTGTAACTAGGCAATTTTTGTCAGAATTTAAGGTGGCTGAAGGAAATGTTTCATTGGACCTTCGATAATTTTAGATTCTCGACCAGAAAAATAGTTGAGGTTCCAAGGAATCAAATTTTCAGATGGTGAAAGCTATTGTCAGGTTCTCTGTCTCATCGAGAATAGAATTGTTGTAATGTAGAAGCTAGAAAATTACTAAAAACTATCAGAATTCACAGCGATGAGTTCTGGTACTCAATTTAGATTTCAGAGTAGTTTAGCTCCTCAGGTACTTGGTACAGGATCTTGGGAATAAAATTTATCTATTGTGGGAAGCTAGAAAATGATTAAGAATCATCAGAAATTAGAATTAGACAGATTTTTATGCAAAATAAAAATGTCTTGCATCCTCCAATAATTTTTTAGAGCTGACAAAAATATATTGACACTCTTGAATTTTTGGGTTCCCTTCACCATATTAAATTTGATCTACTCAATTTTTCCACGAATGCATAAAATGCGCAGTCTAATTAAAATTTCCATCCATCGTCGTCGTGTTACAAGGAATTCTCAGTCCATTCCGAAGGGTGGTTGGGCGACGACGATTTCTGTCATCGGCGAGCTGATTTCTCGGCCGCGGGAGAGATAACGGCTCGCAGATAGCTGCGAAAACTCGGGGATAGCGTGACGATCCGGCATGATCGAGCTACGGGGGTTGAAGCGCGTTGAAGTCCCTCGGGTCCCAATTACACCGACACCCGATCCCGGCATTACGGTAGGGCTAATTCAAGGGGGCGAGGAGAGCCCGCCGCGTATAAATCTCGTCCCGTTGATTGTACAGTTTCAATTCCGTTTGTCGGGACCGCGTGTCAACGTAACGATCCGCGAACCAACGTTCACGCTCGCTTTTCCACCCCTTAAAACCGGAATGGCAACCGACCACCCCGTGAACGCCGAGAAAAACCATTTTTCTTCTCTTCCATTCCTTATTTTTAAACATTGTGGATTTTATCTATTTGCGCGTGGTTAGTATTTTGTATTCCTAATAGTCACAATATTTTAAAAATAATTCAACAGTGTTCAATCATAATCTTTCGTCGTAAACGTAAAAATAAGGTCACAGGGTATTATTTATTTTATAAATAATTTTAGACTGCGGATTTCATACATTTATTTTTAGTTACTGAGTATTATTTATTTCATGAATAATTTCAGATTGCGGGTTTTATACATTTATTTTTAGTTAAAGACTGATCGAAACGAAGCTGCTTAAAAATGTTCGATTAACTCAGCTTTGGAGCGGGTTCGAGTGGGTATTTCAGGGGCGAATTTTTCAAGGATTTTCCGGAGGTGACAGGGTTCGGAAAGCCGAGGCAGGTGACAAAGGTCTCGCGAGTCGAAAGAAAACGAAACGACGGGGGTGTGAGCGTTCCACGCGAAAGGGTTGTTTCTCTCTGGCGACAAAAGGTTCGACTAATTACGGGGAGGCCGCAAGTTGCCGTTGGAGAGCGGTGGCAAAGGCAGCTGTCGGTTCCCAAGGCGGTTCTCTGCCAGCTCGTCGAGAGGTTTACGCAAAGAGAAAGATAGAGAGAGAAAGGGCGGGAGGGAGATGAGGAAGAAAAGCTTTTTGCTTGGAGAGAACGCGATTGCGAGAAGTCGGCCAGAGTTTCCGGTGTCGCGGATCCAGTCCAGAACTTGTAGCCGGTTCCGTGTTCTATTTGTTATCCTAGCTCGCTTAAACAGTCCCAACGCGTCCACTGCACTTCTCCATGGCGACGTCACGCGAAAAAACACAGCTCAATTTCCGAGGATGGATTCAACACACGTGACAGTAACGTGGGAAACCGTCTTCCAAAGAAAAACCTGGTATATTTCTCTTTCTCTTCTGGAGCATTTTCTTCACAGTTATATGGATCTGAAATTTTTTTCCTGCCGTTGAACACATGTCACGGCCGATCGTGATTGTTATTTTCGTCGACTTTAATCCCCTTCCTTCGGATTGATTTTACACAGTTTCAAAAATTTTCAAGAGAAAGGAAGTCTGTTCTAATTATTAAAAATAACCGTGAGGAAGTCTGTCAAGGTGAAATTGTATAAAACTTTTTTACGCATAATTTCTTGACACCCTATACATCAGAATTAATTTACCCAATCATCTCCAAAATTTTACAATTTGTATTTCACCCAATTTTGTCTTGGTCAAGATTGTGTCCAACTCAATTATACTTTGACGATTATTTGCCTATCTTACGGGGTATCCAGAGGGGTTGTATCGCCGAAGGGTGGTTCGCATGACATTTTAGAAAGAGTCGAATGATCCATGTCGTCGACGATAGATCGTCAATCTCGAGACGCGCACCGTCGCCGACGCAAGTCGAGCATTTCCAAATGTCATCCCCTATTGTTCGAAGAACGCGGCTGTACCATTAGAAATCCTTTGGCCCGCGACGACGTGAAACACAGCCACTGATTCCTTTGCAACCCCTGCCAAGATAATACGGCCCGGCTGTCAGTGGGGGGTCGGAGATTTCAACCTTTACCGAAATGCCAAGCGGGGCTTTAAACGGGCTAATAACACCGCGCCCCCGTCGAGCCCTCTGCCGCCCTTGCACCTCCCCTCAGTTCGCTCCTTATTGCGCAAATTGCCTCTGCAACCGGCGTACAAGACGATCCGCTCACTATAAAATTGACAACGACCCCGCGACCCTAATGATCCGCGAGGTAGCAAACTCGTAGCAAAAGATCATGGCGATAGAGTCTCCAGAGGTGAATAAATTATTTTGAAAGTAGTTTATTCTTAACAATTTACCATTGATAGGCTTTGTTGAAATTGATGAATTATTTTTAAACATTTCAGACAACAACGAAGTCATACAATTCTTTTGAAATACTTCAGACAGTGAAACTAGCACTCCATTCACATTTTGCAAGCTGGTAGTGTCTCCAGAGGTGAATAAATGATTTTACAATGTTTCGGACAACATATTTTTGACTTTTTTTCATAATTATTAGGATCCACATCAATTTTTCTCAGGATTAATTTCAGGAGAATAATGTCGGGACAATTATGTGCAAAATAATACAGAATAATTTTCTAGGGTGTCGAGAAGTAGGATCCAGAGCGATCCAGCAGGATGATCGGTTTCTTAATGTATTAAAGGCGCGCGGGAAAAGCGACATCGCCGAATAACCCCATGGGGCAGCAGCGTGCGCACGCCTTTTTCTTTCCACGTGGGTCATTAGCCGAATGAAAGACGGTGGTCTCGACCAAGGGCTTGCGTCAATATCCTCGGGATGATCGATCATCCAGCCGGGACCGCGGGAGGCCTCGCGCAAATTAGGTATCGTCTTACGTGCCCGCTCGCCGATTCCATGCGAATCCTTAAACGTTCCTCGGACCGAGCCAAAATATACACCAGATCTCAAAAACTCGAAACAAATATAACCTGAACACATTAAAAACCAAAAACTACTCTGGAATCGAGGGAAGTCAAGTATAAAGAATATGCTATTAAATTAAAATTTCAATCTAGCTTAAAAATTTCCTTTTAACCGTCGAAGTCCTGCCACGTGGATGTTTCACTAATTCAGTTTCATTCCTAAATAGACAACGAGTCAGGGGGTTAAACCGATTCAATTTCGATTTTAATACGAACTGGACCTTTCACCATTTAATTTGTATATTTTACCAAGTAACAATTGAGTAGAAAAAGTGACATTTCAGTCCCTAATAAAATCGTAGCAGGCTATAAAACCGTATAGAGTCGATTATAGAAATCGCATTGAGGATTTTCTAACAGAGCATCACGTGACGGACGTTCACCATTATTTGTACCGTAGTCTGGTCGAGGTTTCTTCGTCGGAAGATAAAGGCATCCCCGTTCCCATCGGGGGTGGTAGACTATTTCCTATATTTGCGATATCGGTGGCGTTCGGGTTGACATTAAGGGGTGGGGTTCTGCAGCGAAGACGAGCCGCGCGTCGGGAATAGATGGGCTATTCCGTGAGACCGGCTGTCATATTCATGTATTGACACTGAGCTGGTTGACTAATGGACTGCTGTTGTCACAGGCTCGTGTTACCGCGAGGGCCGAACCCCGGCAACTCGTTTTTCCTGCGAATCGACCGAAACGGAACGACGACGCGTCGCGCCGACTTCCCCTGTTGTGCGGCTCGCAAAAGAGCACCAACGGAGACAGAAAGAGAGCCGTGAAAAAAGGAATAAAAATCGCCCTACGACGATCGACGCTCTCTGCCATCGTCATCGGCAACGCCACGCTACGCCGCGCGTCCTGTGCCAGCAGGATACCGAGACTCTCTCTCTCTCTCTTTTTATTCGTTTTTTTTTTGTTTTTCATTCCGGGTGCAATATACCGATCGGCCATGAAGCCCACAACCCCTCCGCACACCGACCCACACCACCCCTCTATCAACCCCCTAGGCACCAGCCCCCTCTCCTCTCACGAGGCACGCGGATATTCCCGTCGGTCTTCTCGACTTTTACATATTTATCGGGGCTCGCATTGTGCTCGCGTCAGCCGAGACGCCGACATCTTTTGCCGGGAAAATCCGCGATATTGAATTTGCCTGGCCCGGACCAGCTTGGCCCGAAACCCACCATCGTCCCTCTTTTTCGACGTAACCATCGATTTTTTTTTTATTTCGCCATCCGACACCTGGAAGGTGAGATTTATTTGTCTGTCCACCGACACGGATTTTCGCCCCGGCATTCTGCGCTCCGTTTTTTGGTCAGGGACTTGTTTAATTTTCGCGATTATCACCGGGTCTACGGAGATTGGATTTTACCGGCTTACCGGTGGACCGACCTGCGAAATTTAAACAACGCTGGCGCGCAATGTATTTAATCGTTACCGCTTTGCAAGAATCTGGAGCGGAATGAAAATAGTCTAGAATTATTTTGTGTTTTAATTAATCTATACGTGCTTTAGAGGTTTAGAGGCTGGGTAAATAGCGGTGAAAATGTTTAGAACCTGAAGAAGAACTTGGAGCTGGAAAAGTTATTAATATTTTCTGTTTGAAGGATTTATGTCAGAAAAATTTAGAGCTTGAAGGGACTCTACCAGAAAAATTTAAAATCTGAAGGATACATATCAAAAAAATTTTAAACTTGAAGAGACTCTACCAGCAAAAATGTAGAATCTGAAATGTACATACCAGAAAATTTAGAACTTGAAGGGTTCGTATCAGACAAATTTATAACATGAAGAGATTCTATTAGAAGCCCAGAAAAATTCAGGAACAGACTGATGTTTGCGAAATCTCGGGTCATCGCAGACCCGTGGCTCGGTGAAAGGGTTGCGACGTGTACGAAGGGAACGAAGGAAGAAGAAGCAGAGGCGAAGATCGTTCCAGCCAAGTTTGTATCGAATGTCAGTCCGTAATAGAATAGTCGACTCGCGTTTACGGGCTGCTTCTCTTTGACCACCTACTCGTCGATCCCGCGACACCCACTTCCCTTTGTCCGCTCGCGTTTCCTCTCTTCTTGCTCCGCCGATAGAAACGAAGAAAGAGACGAGATTTCACTCCATTGTCCCTTGGAATCGAGATCCCAAAAAAGATTCGGCTGAGGGATCGATTCCTCCAGTGAATCATCGACCTTTCTTCTCTCGCTAAAATATTCTCCATCAATTTTTCTCAACTTTCTACTCGAGGACATGTCCTTAAAATTATTCTCGTCGTGACACAGCAAAATGGATTGGACTAAATGAATCTGTTGTATTAGAAATAGCAACTATTAACGATTCCGAATCATGAACAATTACTTGAATCAAGTTTAAGGAACAAACTTGATTGAAGTAATTGTTCCTTAAACTTGATTCAAGTAGATGATTCCAAAACTTAATTCAAGTAGATAGGTTGCTAAACTTGATTCAAGTATTTGTACCTTAAACTTGATTCAAGTAATTATAATTATTAACCACAGCGATCCTAGAGGACCCTAACCTAACTGGAGCGAGTCTCAGCATAGCAGCAAGAGGATTCTAGGTATCCAACGCCGCGGGTAGCACCGGTCCTCGAGTCCCTCGCGAATAACAGGGTACGCGTTCCGGGGCGAGTTTATAGCGTGTCTCAGTCGGTGTGACTCGCTGATTTATCGTCGAGTTAACCGGTGTGCCCGGTGGAACAACGTCCCAAGAGTGGGCCTTAGCTACCCGCGGATGATCGGCGTAGATCCTCTAGCTTTTCAGGTTGTGTCTCTCGAAGAGAAAGAGAGAGAGAGAGAGAGAGAGAACGAGCGGGTCGCTCGTTTACGCGGCGAGTCAATTTTCCAAAGGCCGTAAAGAGTATCCGCCCCGTCGGGGACAGGCGTCCGTAAACCCGAGCTCGTGGAATTTCATCCGTGGACAACGCGGACGCCTAAACGAGCGACCCGTCACCTAACCGATATGAAGTCGCTGGTCTACTCACCTCGGACTTTCTGCTCGTCCTGGAGCTGACGCTCGAGGCTGTCTTTCACTTCCCTCTCCCGTAGTACGTCCATCTTCAGCTCCGCTGCAAACAAAAGATCTTTCAGTTTGTCGCTCGTTGCAGAATTCATCGATTTTTCAGCGGATCTTTGTGAAAACGAGACTCCTCCAGCATGCGAAGCAGAAGCTTTGTACGTGTTTGGGAAATGGTGTTACAGAGACGAGGGGTTACATTGTTTCAGAGTAAGTGGAATTTGTTTTGTTGAATGTGTTAGAGGAATTTGTATTTTTACTTCGCTAGGTGAGCTTGGGGATGTTTGCCAAAGTTCATTCAAGCAAATGTCTGATATACTTGATGCGAATTGTTGTATCTTAAACTTGATTCGAGAAGGTGATTTCTAAACTTTAAGTCAAGTAGTTGTACCTTAAACTTGATTCAAGTAATTGTAGCTTAAACTTGATTGAAGTAATTTTACCTTAAACTTCATTCAAGTAGATGATTCCAAAACTTGATTCAAGCAAATGGACTTTATTGAAGTAGATGGATTCCAAAACTTGATTCAAGTGGATTAGTTCATAAACTATGTAATAAACTTGATTCATGTAGATTGGTTCATAAACTTGATGCAAGTAATTGTATCTTAAACTTGATTTAAAGTAGACGATTCCAAAACTTGATTCAAGCAGATTGATTCCTAAACTTGATTCAAGTAGATTGGTTCCTAAACTTCATGAAAGTAGACGTTTTATAAATTCGTCTAGTGCTTGATCCGTGCATTAGGTCGTGGAAAACCATGTGAGTGAGTCGTCAAAAACGCGAGAGGGCCCAAAGGGGGCTAATCCCGCGAAGATCCCGTGTTCTGTAAGATCACGACGCTGGTACAGGGGAATATCGTACGGTCGAGTGGGTTCGTGATTAAATCCAACGGACGACGGGCGGACTCGCATAGTTACCTCTAATAGAATTACATCGGGAAGCAGAGATTCGACCGCGTCTCTCTTGTAGCTTGTCTCTGAGAGAGGTGGTCGTCCCTCAGCCACCTTTCTCCATCTTCGAGGACCCCCTGTTCCCCGGGGACGAACAGCGGAGAATTAGCCATTTCGAGTCTCTGCTCGAGGGTGCCAGCTAACTATACCAAGACTCATTTTCATAGTTTAGTCTTCCCTTTAGTTGAAGATCTATCCTCGAATCTACTAATTTTCTGGACACCCCATTCTAGGTTCTTCGATCTTTTGGAACTGTTTATTGAATAGTTGAATAGAAGGTGACATTTTTCTGTTAATAACTGTAATTCCAAGAAAAGAATTATCGTCTAGCGTAGACTGACATTTTCTTGGGACAGTATTCTTTCTGGTGACACAAAGGGGTGAGTCCATCCCTTATCGAGAAGGGTGAGTGTCGTCAGACTTCCTCTACTCGTCATCCAAGGAAACCAGGCACCGTGAGGCGGCGAAAAGCGTCCTGGTCCTAAATCAAGCAGGCTAATTCGGTTTAACGGAAGAAAAGAATTGGGGATGGATTCTTCAGGGGTGGATTCCTTCCCCTTCCGCTCGTCTGGCTCTCGAATTACCAGGGCCAATGAGCCGCGCAGCTCGTAACGCGCGTCTCGCGGCTCATCGACTGATAAGCTGCTCGTTAGATCGCCGCCAATTTGCGGATGTTACGCAGAAACTTGCGCGCAATCATTCCTCCAAACCTAATAAAACTCGCTCACCAACTTTAAGGATGTTTCTCAATTCGATCGTTAATTGTAAAGGTAGTCGCATAATTTTTTTAAAATTGCCACTGCAGCTCGCTATTCGAGAGCTTGAAAATAGTACAAACAATGTTTACAAATTAATTAATACTACGTAATTCTAGTCTGTACGTTACCATAAGAAAAAATTTATAAAATCTCAAGTTGAATTTTTTCCCAGTGACGACCCAATATTAAACGAAGAGTGCACCGTCGAAAATATTTATTTTCCCGTTTTTGCCACCCGGTGGGCACAGCGTGGGTTGCGCAAGACCTCAGGGGCGGTTCGGAAAATTTCGGGGAACGCTTTAAGGGGGCAGAGGAGGGGGCACACGAATCAAGCTCCGGTAGATTAGGTAGAGGGCCGCGTCTTCTCAGCAGTCTGCCGGCAATTTGAGAGCGTTTGCGAGGTCCATTAACGGCGGTAACTCTTCACGACCGGCCGCCACGAAGATTCAATTTGAATGCTAACCAGAATAGGAAGTTCTCGCCGGAGAGAGGGAGAGAGGGAGAAGTAGAGAACGAGAGAGAGAGATTGCCGAACGATGCGATCCTATGCGGCGGTATACGTTACGCGGCCGCCCCATTCCCTCGTCTCTTCCCCCTCCCCGTCCACCCCATTATTGCCAATTTCGGCGCGTTTCTGCAGCCCACTTTGCGATCGTTTAGATTATCATCTCTCCCGGTTTCTCTTTCTCTCGTCTCTCTATACTCGACGTTAGGGTACACTGCTTCCCTTTTCTCTTCATGCTACACCACCCACCCACCTTCATCCCCTCGCCAACGCCGAAAAACCCTGTTCCGGGGTCTACACCTTTCTCCACCTTTCCCTCGACGGTGCCTAACGTTTCCGGAGATAATTGAACTTTATTAGAGATCGTCCTGCGCGGATAGGAACGGCTGCCGCCCTTCGGATCGACGGGGTTAACGATTATACCCCCGGTCAACCCCCTCTTCATCCCTTTCAACCCTTTCGTTTTCTGTCAAGTGACTCGATAGTGTTCGATGCAAGTTGCCACCTGGTGTTTCAGGCTGATGCCATTTTGTAATCGAGTGACGTGTTTGATGTTGCCAGAGTGTCGTAGTAATTTTGAAACGGAGGTTTTGCTTGAGAAAGATTTAAGGGTCGCATTAGAAATATTTTGTTTGAAGATTTTTTAAATTCTGTCCCACTATTTCCCACCTACTGGACCAATTAAGAAAGCGGACAAATGTTTACTTTAGCATATTACAATTCATATTTAAAAATATAAATTATAAAACTAAATAAATTTTTACCCTAGTTTATTAGAATTTCGATGGACATTTAATTTAAGAATATTGTTCCACTATTTTCCATCTACTGGACACATTAAGTAATAGATTTCTACTCCGGTTTGGGGGTAGAAACTTACTCCCCCTACAATTGGGGTAGAAATTGAATTTGAAAATATTGTGCTCGTTCCACAAACGATTTAATAGATGGCGGACCGTGTTAAAGGCAAGAGGGCATACGAAAGGTAAAGTTAGGAATGCACACCTGTCGCAGGTATATTCAACGGGGGCGATGCTTCGCCAGGGTGAATCGAGTAGTGTATCGCGAGTCGGGATCGGGCCTAGGATCCTCGCCGATAATAATATTCACGGTAGCCCGAACACTCCGGGGCCGGCAACAATAACGGTGCAACGGAACGTGCATGCCACTGTTACCGGAGCGATTCATGGTTATTGATTAGTGTATGGTGGCAGGAAGACTGGAGGTGGCGGTGGCAGAACGGTCGTCGTACCGTTTCACATCCCCGGAGGGCTTGCACGACGGCGACGACTACGATGACTACGACTACGCCGCCGTCGACGACGCGTACAAATTCTGCGCGGCGCTAAGATATTCGACGGGCCCCGAGGCCACCCTCCGAAACAACAATGTCAACTTAACAGCGCGCACTATGCCCCCCGCAACCGTTTGAATAGTATAATGCAGCTTTCGTGTTTCTCTGCCCTACGATCCCGTCCACAGTCCACACAACGTGTTCGAATCGAACCTTCGATAATTATATAGAAAAGCGTACAACAGCGACACATTCTGAAAAACTTTTTCCTTTTCCAATATAGGAGAGTCACTGTTAGTTTTTCAGCATTACTACCGAACAATTGGTAACGATTTTAGCCTGTATATATTTTTTAAAACTGAAGATATTGCACCCTGAAGTGACGAGGAATGAACATTGTGATGGTCTTTCTAAAGGTTGAACGATTGTGTGGTTTTCAAGGGGTGTAGTGCAGATAGGGGTACGGCTGAGAGTGTAGAGGTTCTATGGGGTTTAATGGATAAAAAATGTGGTATGAAAGTTTTTCGTACACGGTGTAGTTTTTGAGGTAATTAGGGTTTAATGTGCAGGAGCGAGTAAGTAGATACGGTCAGCCATGCACAGACAAGTTGGATGACTTTCCTAGCGAACAGCTGAGTGGAACGCTGAATAAATCCTGGACTGTTCTAGAGATTGAGACCTGTTTGTTTATATAAATTATGATAATAGATTAATGTCAATAATTCATTGCCACATTTTGTACATTTGTAACAGACATGACTATTCTCGACATATCAAAATTATTGAAACTAGAAGAAAAACATTGCAGTCTATTCATTTGAATATACCGTCCAATTCATGGATACATGTACGAATGTATAAAGATTGTTATAGTTCTTCAATTATTGAGTTGTTGTTTTTTTTTCTCGCGTACCAAGGAGTCACAGTACAGGAGGAAGATCCACGGGCCCGTCGGATGAAAACACGATCGAGGTATCCGTGAATCGAGCCGTGAAGACGCTTGGATAAAGTTCCGCGGATAATCCCGAAGAAACCCGACGCCTGCTCGCGGAGCAGTAGTTTTAGTTCGCTCGGCCCGGCTCTAGCTGCGATCTAATCCTATTTTCGTTAGATCCGTTAATGGTTAATGGGAGGCAAAGTGGTCAGCGACCGGAACAAGGCCTAAGTCCGTCTTAAATCCTGTAGGAGGGAAACCCTTGTAGCCCTTAGCCAAGGACCGTAATCCGCGCCGGATAACTATTGCCTTCTGTGTCTTTGCTTCTCTCTCTCCCTTTCATTCATATACGATCGTGGGACTTTCAACTAAATCTTGAAAAATCACCGAAGATCTCTGAGCCGATTTGTATAACTAAACATTGAACTGCATTTTACTTGTTGCATTATGTTGCGAAGTACAGGGCTATTAAAATCTTTAAAGATCTTGTAAGATCTTTGATCGAATTTTACTTAGAATATTATACATGCTGCATTTCACTTGTTGCATTATGCTGAAGTTTCGGGTATCTTTGAGATGTCAAATTTTTTAAAAATCTTTGAATACCTTCTTCCTCCCTGATTCAATGTTATTAATACCGAGAAAATTAATAATTAGGGCACATCTGTGGGTTATGGCGTCCTTCCGCTTTCCGGACCGCAGACAATTCGAATTCCGCGCGGAGTAACATGCCCGCAGGAGAGGACAAACTTGCCGGTAGACGAGCGATCGTTACGCGTTTATAATATGCAAGGGTGGAAACAATAATATCGTTGTTTCTGGCCAGCCCTGCCGAGCCCGAGAGGAGAGCCTCGCGCAAATAACGCGTCGGATTAATCGGGTCCCGACCTCGAAATTTATGAAACAGTACGCTGTAGCTTGATCAAGGTTCATTCTAATCGTTCGCCAACCATCGGGAAACTTTAAATCGACGATCGAACGACGCAATGTTCATTTTGAAAAACACAAACGATATACAATACTGTACAAACAAATTAATAGGTTAAATATAAAACACCAAATGCAGAGGGTTTTATATTAACCATCGTACGTTCCCCAGGGTGAAAATTCACTATTTTTACATTCTGTAAAATGATTGGTGGCCCTCTTTATCCGTGAGACCTTCTTTATTAAAAATATTTCTGAGGAGTATACCAGGGTTAATAATTTAATAGGGGTAAATATTATACAAATTTTATTTCATTCATTCACGTAGAAGTTTCATATTATTTTCGAGTTTAAACATTTTGAATGTGGACCCAGCAGTCGAAAAAACTCTATTTGATAACTATAATTTATTTACCGAAGTCAAAATGGAGGTGCTAAAATGTAGAATGGTGAAAATACTTAATCGGTCGTGAACAGAGAAACTTGAACGACTTGAATAATATTTATTTCGCGAGATCCGCAGTCATTGTCGACGACATCGTGAATTTTCGATGTTCATGAAGTTTCAGACGAATTTCACGAGACGTCCCACGCGGTCGGGCAAAAAACGACGTCGTAGGCGTGTTCTGCGAGCAAGAGGATCGTCAGAGAAGCCGCCGCGCCGCGCCGCCGGGGTAAAATTAGCAGTCGTTATCACGAGGACGTAACTCGAAACGGTCTCTCTCTCTCTCCGCGCGTATCCAACGAAGAATTCACGAGTGCTCTCCCCGTGGCAGCGACATTCGAATAAAGATACGGCGTGGAACGAGCACGAGCAACGATCGTACGTCGACCGTGCCGATCGTAGGTGAATAGTTTCGATATCTCTCTGTGGTGGAAAAGGTCGCGTCGTGGCCTACGGGACCACGGTGGCCGTGTTCGCCGCCTCGAACTCGGCCCGGAGATACGGCAGAGAGCGTTTTCGCGTTTCAAGATAATCCTTCCTTCCTTCCTTCCTTCGGGAATACAGAGAAAGAGAGAGAGAGAGAGAAAGAACCCTCCAGGGGATATCTCGCGGAGTTATTGCACGGCCGTTCCCGTTCCGTTCCGCTTAGAAACCATCGCGCCGACGATATCACCGGGGCTCCGAGACCGCGTCGTTCCGACGGTCCTCGTTTTTCCGGGGAGAGGGGGAGAAAATCGAGCTTCGAAAAATCTTAAACATTCCTCTGCTCTAACATTCATACTCTCTCCGTTGCTTCCGAGCTGGAAGAAATTGTCCAAGATCACGATTAAAGCAGTGGTGGTCCCTTGTCCCGAATATGGTACGTCCGGACCCCATTGGTGTACGGTAAGACCTCAATAGTTGCACAGATACATTCAGGAAAATTCAGGGTGCGTATCCTAGTTCCTTAATCGTCACTTTCTTGACTTGACAAGGAACCGTTTGCCTGCGATCTCGGTTTATGAAGTGTGGACACTCTGAACTACGGTCGGACCTCGATAATTGCACACAAACATTGCTGAAGGGCTGATTTTATTTTTCTTTCCATTCTGGTATTGTTTTCTCGTCTCAAGGAAATTGTTTCAGATGACAATTAAAGAATATGCGACATTTTAGAGTGCGGTAAAACCTCGATACATGTACAGATACATTCAGGAAAATTCAGGGTGCCTCTGCTAGTTCCTTTCAACAACTCTAATTTCATTTTCGATCTTGATTTTATCTACTCGCAAACAAACCTCTGATTTAGGACCTGCTATTTGCAAGACTTGAACTACGGTAGGACCTCGATAGTTGCAAAAGATGTCCACGAGAATTCAGCCTTGTATCTATGCTTGAACGTGCTCATTTCACATTGGGGTCTCATCCTACTGGTTCGCTGTCTTTCTCCCTATCTGTATTTCTCGTTTGCTTCGGCTCTCGAACGAATTCTTCCAGATGAGATTTAGCTCGCGAGGCTAGATGCCCAGGGGGTGAGTTGATCGATAGGCGCCGCGTGACTCTCCGATATTGCAGCCCAGCACCATTCCCTTTTTCTAGTTATACAAATTTCTGCGGCGCGGACGCCACCGAGGCAATATTGCGTTATGGATCGTAGATCCTCGTCGATCGGACGGGTTTCGGTATGGTCGCGCAGCGGCGTTAAAGGGGGAAGAAATTTTTCGACTCTGTGTTGTCATTCGAACCTACACCTACGGAAATTTACAAACTACGTTTCGTAGATCTGTGTCGATTAATCATATTCTGAAAATTTCTGGTCTGTAACAGAATAATTACTCTAGCTTCCTAAAAAAGTTCAAATCGTATAGTACAATATTTAAAAAGTTATCGTAATTCTTTTTAGTAATTTGATGAAAAGTATCAACATCAATAATGAATAATATAAACAACCAATAATTCTTGTTAGTTATTTGACAGAAAGTATCAACAACTATAATGAATAATATAAACAACCAATAATTATTGTTAGTAATTTGACAGAAAGTATCAACGACAATAAAGAATAATATAAACAACCAATAATTCTTGTTAATAATTTGACAGAAAATATCAACACGGTAAATCATGGGAATGAAACGTCACAGTGTCCCGTATCGATAAACATCTTTTGCAGCAGAGTTCGATTTAACCGACCGGACGATTATGGTCGCAATTATCCGATTGAACGAATGCAGCTGAAGGTATCCGCATCCCTTAAGTCCCATCAGTATTTCGCGTCCGGGGCCCGTCCTCGTTAAGTCGACGCGTTAATAACTAGTCTACAGGTCTCATCTGGCTCTCTCTTTCAGGCTCGTTTAAACGAATCCAGACACGACGAATGAGTTCTCCGATATCTCTTTCCGCCTCACGCATCGCCGACGGAAGTGCGAGTCCGCTCGTTCGTTGCTTGTAAATAACACGTTGCCGTAACAAGACGTCAACGAGAACACAGTGGACAGTGTCGGAAGTCAACTATCAGGAATTCTTAATGAACCAGCCTGCCAAGACCGGGCCACCTTCGCAACCCTCGTAAGTCCCTCAAAATTTCACAACTTTCAATCTTTTAGATACTGTAAAATATTTATTATTTTTTCTTTTTTGATTGTTGTATGGTACTAGTTAGTCAAGTATAGAACGTCGGAGAAGAATGTTAATTGGAGAGAAGAGAATATTAATTTTTCGTCGAGAATGCTAATCGTTCGTCCATAAGAAAACTACATAAACTACTATACGTAGCTATTAACCCAAATCATTTTGCGTTTCCAAGTAAGTGTAATTTTCAAATGGCCCTCCTGTCAGATATCCTTTCTTCGACTCGTGTCACTTTTCTTACGAATCCACGAAGTTATGAAAAGTGTCGTGTATCTTGGCTCGTCTCTCACCGTTTGTACGAATTAGCAAACCAGTTTGAAAAATCGCCGAGTCGTTCGGAAAAACGCCGCGGATCGCAGAAGATGGAAATTGCATCCTGGAGACGCGCGTAAGCGCATCGTCGCCGGTCATTCAATTATTCATCTATCCGGCGGAATATTTATTTGCATGGAAAACGATGAAACGCGAAGAGACGGGGCACGGAGCTGGCGGCCTACTGGGGTCTACGGGGGGCGAGGAGGAGGCGTAAAGAAACTTGACCTACCGCAGTTTTAACTACCGTTCAATTATACAGTTTGCTTTCGGGTCGTCGCGCGGCCGAATAAACCGTGTAATTTACCGGCAATAAAAGAGCGAGTGGTAACGGCCACGCAAGAGAGCGAGACGCGTCGGCTCGAGAAGGATAGAGGGAGGATTGTGTGTCGTTAACGACGCCGTTTACTGCCGCGAGGAACGAATATTTTGTTACAACTCCCCCTTCGCAATTCCAGGTGAAATCGCGGCACACGCTCCATGGCCCCTCAACTGGCCCCGAGACCAGCCCAGAGCCCTCCTGCGAACGCGTTCAAGAATCCCGTTTCGAAAGTGTCGTCCGAATCCAACGATTCCCGTGAAAGCCGAGGTAATTGGCCCTCCAGCCGAACCCCGCGGCGAAACGAGCATAATCGCGAACACTATACTCCGGGACGACGTCTTCAGATCCTCGGGGATCATTCCAATCGCCGCTGGACGCAAGGAATTAGGTGCAAATCGACCGACGAACGAATAAAGCGACAACTTGATTGTTGCTTCAGGAAAACCTAGACATACGCGTAAGTTAAGCTAAACTCTATTCAAACAGATGTCTGTTGAACTTGATTCAAGCACTTGTATCCTAAAATTCATTCAAGTCCATTATATTTAACTTTATTCAAGCAGTTGTATACTAATCCTCATTCAGGTACACTATTCTTTAACTTTATTCAAGTAGACGTTTACTCGACTTGATTCAAGTAGTTAGATCCTAAGCTTGATTTAAGCACATTATGCCTAAACTTGACTCAAATTTATTCTTCCTGAACTTGACTCAAGTGCATCCAGTCTAATCCAGATTCAAGTACATTCTAATTAAATTTGATTCAAGTACATCATACCTAAACTTGATTCAAGTGCATTGTACCTGTACTTGATTCAAGTACATTCCAACTGAATTTGATTCAAGTAAGTCATATCTAAACTTTATTCAAGTATATTACACCTGAACTTCATTTAAGTACATTGTTCCATTAAGTACATGAACTTCGTTCATGTACATTTTCCCTAATCTTCGTTCATGTTGCGTCGTTGCACACCTCGAGATTCGGAGAAGGATTTTTAAAAGTGACTGCAGGTTATTTTAAGATTTTAAATGTACATATTTCTGTAATCTCTCGCGAGCAACAAATCAATTAAAACCTCCCTTTATCCTGGCAGCTACCGGAGGACAGTTCCAAGAGGCTTATCCGTTTAAAGAGAGGAATGGACCGATCAAGGCTGGATCGTAATCGAGCGAAGGTCGCGAGAGGAAGGACCTCTGTTCTCAAGAGGAGATCCTCCTTTCCCGCGCGTGCGAGAGGACAGTTAAAACAGCGGCGACGATAAAACCCTTCTTGCCGGGCAACAAAGTCTCCAGCGCGTTACAAGACGCGGCCCGAAGATAGTCGGCTGGGAAAAGAAAGAAGGAGGGAAAGAAATCCGCGAGATGTCTCTCACCGCGGACGTCGTCGCCGTGCGACGTCCATCCGGCTCGTAAATTCTCGGTTTATAATCGTCGATGCTATGGGACTCGCGCGCGACTCTCGATCCCGGGACGCGCGGCTCGTCCGTTTTGTTACTTAATTTCGCCCGTGCGACAACCATCGGTGACGATCCACGGCGAGAGGGGGCCAGGATCGATGTCCCCTGGATCGTTAAATCCAAGATTTAGATGACAAGTCGGTTTATCGTCGAGCGATCCTCTTCGCGCCGTTTCCAACGCGAGAAAGTCTGCGCGAGTCAGCCTCCAGGCACGAGTACCGGACGCTTTTAGTGTATAGTACAGTAGGACCTCGATACTTGGACGCAATTGAAGTTCAGGTTTCATTTAATGGACCATTATTCTCCAGTTACTTCGGAGGTGAGCTTTAAAGCTGAGAATATCAATGTAGAGGGTCTAGACTACAGTACGACCTCGATAGTTGCGCAAAGACAATAAGTAGAATCAATGTTATACTTCGATAATTGTACAGAAGCGACTTCGAATGTTCAAACTTATTTTTTATTTTGTTCACTTACAATCGATGACTCAGGACGACCAATTTAGAGGGTCAGATTTCTAATGGAAGACCTCGGTAGTTGCACAAACTGACAACATGTAAGATCTTCTCTTTCCAATGTTTTTAGATAACTTTCTATGGTCAAGCATTTGTAGCACGCGTTGATATTGTGATTCAGAGGTGTAATTATCGAGGGTGTACAGTGTGTTCATCCACCGAGGTAGTACAGTATTTCGAAAGCGAAATCGATATCTCTTTAGACTATAGCCAGATCCGATACCTCGTCGGCGATTCCTTTTATTGGTAAATAAATAATCAACCAGTTGTTGCGGCGACTGGCATAATTTATTAGCCTCCCTGAGCTAAGAGTATATACCTTCCCCTCTTACATTCCTTCCCCCTCATTTACCTGCTTTCACGTGTACTTCGGCATCTCTGTTGTCTTCCTCTATCTCTCTCAGTACCCCGATACCTCACCCCGCATGATCATCGTCGTGAAAGTAAACGTGTTTCCCGTGTGCTTGTCTGTGAGTTCGTGCACCACAACTAGCATGACTGCACATCGTTCGGAGGCGAGTCATTCTAATCGTTCTAATCAATTAATTTGATCGGAATGTATCTCTTCTACGTTTTCAATGTATTTAGGAATGTATTGTTACAACAAGTCGTCCTAACTACCATCCGACACTGTTGTTATAAATGTGTAGAATATATGTTATGTACATTATATGCAATAAGTTCATGTATCAATCTACAATGAATAAATAAAGACAATGTAATGAAACTATCTGCTTATTTATTTGTTGAACCACCCATTATCCAAGTAGGTCCTACTTAAAGTTGACTACTAAAGAGAAAAAGACATAAAAATTTCGAGCATCTGACTTGTCGTTGGCTTGTACTACCAATTTTCGAAAATTTCAGGTGTCTGACTTATCGTTGACTTGCACTACTTTTCGAAATTTATTGAAAATTTTCGAAATTTTCGGTTCCAGTAGGACAAGTCAACGAAAAGTCAGACGCCGGAAAATTTTGGTTGTCTGACTTATCGTTGATTTGTACTACTGAAACCGAAAATTGCGAAAATTTCTGAAAATTTTCGAAAAGTAGTACA
>JAQQRY010013625.1:0-14798 GCA_028455595.1 Lasioglossum vierecki | reverse complement strand
ATATGTCTATGGTGAAAACTTGCAAAACAATGAATTGAATGCCCATCACTCAGGGCTGTGCGAGTACCCTCAAAATGCGAGCCGAGTTAAGCTCGACTCGATCGGTCGAGCCGAGTCGAGTACTCGCACGATGTCATCGGCACGCATCTCAACCTTCTCAACCCCTAGCAACGCGTTGTTGACAGGGTTAGCAACGAGGGTAATGATATAAATAAAAAATTAATCGAGCCGATGCGAGCCGATGACGTCATGCGAGTAGCTCGCATCGAAGCGAGCTATCCGCATTTTGCGAACGCTCGCTTCGTGCGAGTACTCGACTCGGCTCGACCAAGTGAGTCTCGGTTCGACTCGACTCGAACTCGGCTCGCATTTTCGAGTTCGCTGGCAGCCCTGCCATCACTACCTATACCTCGTCTGTGATTCGTCGTGAGAAATGTTTTACCTATTAGCGATACCAGTCTTGGCTTTCAGCGGTCGATAATCAAAGATGGAGACACCTGTGGTTTCTGAGCCGGTACCGGATGTAGTCGGTACAGCAACCAATGGTTTCAAGGTCACCCGAACCGGTTTACCTTTGCCGATCGGCGCATTCACGTAGTCCAAGAAATCTGCGTTCGGATCGCAGCTGTAAAGATTCGCCGCTTTGCAAGTGTCCATCACTGAACCACCGCCGACCTATCACAAAATTAAATATGAATTCATCAGTTTGATGGATCCCATAGGTCAGCTGTTAACTAATAAAAATTGGATATAATTTAGATATAAATATTAACATTGGAACTACGAAATCCGAATGTTTAAAAAAAAAACTCGAGCCGTTTGGTCCAATTTTGACAATGTTATTCATTTTTAAAAGGTGTACGAATACTTCGAATGTACGGGTACATCCACTATCTCTCCGAAAATTCAGTGTTTCTACCTAACACAGTTCGCCTCAGGATTCATTTCTCAAAATTGTCAGTATACTTTCGTATACGATATTATTGTTTGGAGCATCTCACCGCTATAAAAGCGTCGAAGTTCCCACGTTTAGCACAATCGATGGCATCTTGTAGACTTTGTTCTGTTGGTTCAACGCGTACCCTATCGAACACCTCGAATTCGATGCCAGCTTTCACAAGACTGTCCATGGCAGTTTTAACTGGCGACAGGTTCACAAGATTCGGATCCGTCATTAAGCATGCCTTTTTCGTGCCCATGTTTTGCATATCCATACCCAACTCTCTGGTGACACCGACGCCATATCGTATCGTCGAACAGGCCATCTGCAATCACCTTTAACGTTGTAATATTAATTTAATAAAGAATTTAATGTAATACAAAATTTCGCTCAATATAGTATAATACTACGTTTCGATTGTTATTTAGTAGTAAAGAATTTTAGCTGTGACAATATTTTCGAAAATTAGAAATTTTCTGGAGCTCCTGTATACATTTTGCATTGTTCAGAAGCCATCAAAGCTTTTGAATAAAGTGTAAACGACAGTACTAAAAAAACTAACATTACTCGAAAAAAATAACTTGACTGACAAAAGTTTGACTGGGTATTCGCGATAATGAAAAAGCTGATGAGTTAGCCAATATTGCCAGAAACAATGCAGGTCCAGACAGCTCTCTCAAAATACCACATACTGATTTGAGGGAGATCTCCAAATCACGTGCTTTTACTAACACGAATGAATGCCGATACAAAGGAAAAAATTATTTTGAACATTTTCATGACGAAAGAAGAAAACCTTGGTACACGGGGAAGAATCTATCTCGAGAAACCGTTGTGACCATAAATAGAATTAAATCTGGCCATTATGGTCTTAACTTCTCTCTAGCCAAAAGCAATGTGGTAAATAACCCTGGCTGCTCATGCGAACATGAAACACATGATATTGATCATGTCTTATGACAATGTCCTATTCATGACACTCACAGATTGAAATTTATACATAACCTGAGATTACAAGGGTTTTTTTCTTCCCATGTCATATAATGTTCTACTCCACAGACCTACAAACACTATATGTAAGATCTTATGTTCCTTCTTAAAAGATTGTAAACTATGTATATGGCGTCACTAAGTCCAGTAGCAGTCTATCGTTTCAACTTTTGTATTGAACGGCTGAAATGTTCTAGCCGGAAACTATTTCTAGTCAACTCCCAACCAAATATGTTAGTGCTATATTCGAAAATGTTATAAGTTATAATTAAAAGTTATCTTTGTAATGTTGACGTGCACAGTCATGTGCACACTGCTAATAATCCCATTTGGGGTTCTATAAATTAACCCTTTGCACTCGGAACTAGTTTAACTATAAAATTAAACATTCCTTCCGACCTAGAATAATGTCATTCTATATGATGTTTTTCATTTTATGGATATAAAATTCATATAATACTCCATATGATACTTAAATGATTACTAATTGATTAGATACCAACTTATTTAATAATGCATACAATATTTAGAATAATGGTGTAGCAATTTGCAGTGCTGTCTCAGAATCACTGCTCGAGTGCTAAGGATTAATAAAAAAAAGTTTGACTGTGTATACATGTACGTTGTTAGACGTGCTCCGAAAACCCAGTTGACAAGAATTATTTGCAAGTAGATACCCGAGTTAGATTGCTATGGATTTGTAAACATAACGACTTTGAAAACATCTTTATCTCAGTATATAGATATACACTGTATGATTGTGTTTCGCAATCTTATGGTCGACGTCAAAAACGGATAATGGCAATCTCGTTACATATAGTCATTATTATTTCATGTTTGCAATTTATGTTGCAAATTTGATCAATGCATACCTCAAATGCATATTCTTTCTGTGGCACAGCGTTCGCAGCCGTGCTACGTGCTTTAGCCAGATCGTGTCTGGTTGTGCCCTCTACATGTGCATGTGCTGGACACTTGCATCTGTAAAAAAAGTTTTTGAATAAATCGTTCTGAAATCTTATCAGAAAGAATTGCACCGCGTTATCAGAATAAAAGATTAAGTAATATCTCATAATAATCCTTGGAATATGTATATGATTCGTAATTGTAACAACAAGTAAATGAATGTTTCACTGTATGGAACAGGTTTTGAGACAAGAGATATAAAATTATTATCATCGAAATTTTCCAGGAAACCTGTTTCATTATAACTATACTTTTTGTTCCTGACAAATTCAAATGCAAAGAATGGTGCCCACAAAAGATGTTTTTTGGAGTATATCCCAAATATGGTAACGTTAAAAAATTTATAAATATTTATCTGGACGTCTAATTGGCATTTCCAATGCTTCATTTGGACACTCACTGAAAAATATTAGAATAATTAATGAATAGTTAAGAATTAATGAATACTATATTTCCAACAGTTGCAAGAATGATTCTTATATAATACCTTAGCTACAAACATTATTTTAATGTAGTAACTCTAGTAACAGTGTTTATGCAAAATACAAATTTTCTTCCCGGATTGCAACAAACTGGAGTGAAATAGAAATTTATTTTCAGTCTTAGTATGTTTAATAGGTTGAAAATGACAACAGTATTCTTAAATTTTTCTAATGCTTTTACTGGTTTAACTTACACCTACTCATTTTTGTCATAAATGCATAAGATCCGCTGTCTAGTAATAACAAAGTACAGTTTTATTTCGATTGTTACATATATATATAAAATTTAAAAATACTGTTGTCATTTTCAACCTATTAAACATACTAAGATTAAAAATAAATTTCTATTTCACTCCAGTTTGTTGCAATCCAGGAAGAAAATTTGTATTTTGCATAAGGACCCACTGTCTAGTTATTACATTAAAATAATGTTTGTAGCTAAGGTATTATATAAGAATTACAATCATTCCCGCAAATGTTGAAAATATATTATTCATTAATTCTTATATATATTTACATATGGAGCTAAATCAGTTGTGTGAATACACAGGAAATATTTAGAATAACAAAATAATACTTGACAATTACTAAAACACTATACTAATACACTAAAACACAATTACTATAAACACATCCGAAATATTTATTAATACTTGCTGTTTTATATGGTTATCAATACAGTATCCATTCTCAAGAGTGTGTTCAGCTTGTAAACACTCTGTATAAATATCTAATGAAATATATAATGTTTACTTACGATTGGGAGGAGATAACTTGCAACAGTTCCACGACACGCTTCCGAGAGTACATTGTGCGATTATAGTAAATATAACAATGACAAAACGAATTAGTAGTTTAGTGAAAAATTGATGATCGGAATGTATGCGTTTTAGTCGTTGATATCTCGTGCTCCGTTCTACGACGACTGGTCGTACAGTCCGTCTTGTAACACTTGTTATCCACGCATGTTGATGAGATAGAGTTCCACGTACATATACGAGACACACAGTGCCGTATCAATTTCGATAATATCGCGCACATACGGTGTGGTGCCTAACTTTCTCTGTTCGTCACAAAAATATTTGTGGATCTTTAAATATGTGGAAACAACGTTTACTCATTAGTAGACAGCGGATTTTATGCATTTATGGGGAAAATGAGTAGGTGGTAAAAGAATACAGATTTCTGTTTTACTCAGTTTTTTAGAATTTGCATAAAAAATTTTTATTTTGCACAAGCATTCGTTTTGTATACAGACACTGGCAAAATGAAGAGAATCGAAGTAGTACATGCATTCTGGATTGGGTCGACTTAAGTCTAACCATTTCAGAGTCACGTAACAGTGTTACTGATCCCGGCTCAATACCATCACAAAGTATATTAGACTTGATGCAGTTTGATCTACTTCTGCAACGTTCAACCGGAGCAGATGTTTGTTTTCTAATACAAATTCGGCCACGTGAATCGAAGCCTGGAAAAAAGTTGTACAGCTTTACTTGAATCAAAGAAAATAACGTGTTAAAGCGGAATGAATTATTGTAGACTGTAATGAAAATTTTATTTAAACGTTATACATTATTTACACAGTACGTAGTATAATACATAATACATAATGATGCACTACTTATACTATGCCACGTTAGTTATCTTAGTATTATATGCGGTGTTTAGTAAATACTTATGTGTTCATGGCTTGAACGAGACTTTGTGGTCACTGCACTTAAAAATCGCTAGCCTCGCATATGAAATCTGATAATATATTACTACGATCGACCATTTTCATTTTGCTCTCTCGATTACTTTCGTTCCTATTCATCTCGAAATGCTAATTCACCTACCGCCCAAAGCTGCGTCCCCTCAATGATTAATAGTAAACGTAATAGATATGCAATTACGTATTACATTTAAATATACAATTGGAATTAAATTAATGTGACTCCATGCCGGTCCTTCCGTTTATAAAAAATCGACGATTTCGATATATGTAGATGCGAAACACTGATTCATCTAAAACGGATTTCACATAAGATTTATTCATCATCGAAACACATTGGACATACACTAACATCGAGTCTTACAAGTCGTAAATTATATATAGTAAATTCATTTAATTAATGATCTTTCTCCTAAAAACATCGGTAGCGGTATATTCTTCAGTTTCCTGTTTCGTTGAAAAATCTGATTCGACGGTTTTATTAAAAAGTTCCTAAAAGATCGCGTAATATCCTCATGCATTGCACGTGCGTCAACATCGTGTTGCTCAAACGTTCGGAGTCGCTGTTTCCTCTCGAACAAAATTATTCTTAAGTCATAATTAGACTGCGTATCTAAATGCAAAACAAAAAATATTCGCATCGATTTCAGGAAACAGGAATCAAATAAAAATTATATTCTTCTTTTCATTATCCTATCAAGCTGAAACTAATACATTAATGTCCTTAAATATTTCCAACATGTCCACTGCTTCAAATTGTACCCGCCCATTTTTATCATAAACACATTAAATCTGCGATCTGATAATATATTAAAATCGGAGAACTTCGAAAATCAATCAATCCTTCAATGACGTTATTTGGGTCGATTTCGATCTAATCTAATTTTCTAGAAGCGGTACTCACGCGATTATCTATTTTTCTCGGGTTGAAAAATCTGCGAGATAAAATCGAGAAAAGTGGATCAAGCGACGGAACCCGCAACGTTTGAACGACAGCATAGCCAGCCAATGGTATTTGTACAAATTATGCTTCGTTCATCGACTAACTCGATCTATGCATGATAGAAATCAACTTGAACCGGGTCGATTGACTCGTAATTATTGTATGCAACCGCGTTGCCTATTAAACGCTCTCTGGCACGATCTTGTCGTAGTGGAATGTGCTGCTGGAATAAAAGCTGCCGCGTTTCGGCATGTGCGGAGTGGCGATTTCCTCCTGGAGCGGCTTGTAAACCAGCCCGCAGTTCTTGTTGTCGATCAGTCCACCGCGAAGGATCATTGGTGGCCTGATCACAGGACCACCGCCACGTCGCTTTGCTAAATAAAAAGCAACGTGCACCGCGAGGAACACGAGCATCACCGTTATGATCACGATCGTGGCCACGGGCCAAAGAGCGCTGGTGTACCAAGGATAGTACTCGGAGCTGCCCTCTGCTACGAAGTCCTCGTATTCCTGATCTTGAGTGGTCCACGCTTTCTCCAGGCTCTCGTCGGTTCGCATACCTCGGTCATCCAACAATTTCAGCAGCTCCTGCATCAGGAAAATCACTTTAATGCTACCGACACAGACTTTCGATACACTGCCGGATTAAGCTGATTTTCATCAACAAAACAGCGTTTACTGTAGTGATGGGCACCATCGATAAAACTATCGACTAAATCGATAGTAGTCGACTACTATTTTCTATCGACTGATTTTTAAACTATCGACTAAATTAGTTGAATTTTAATGGGTGGGAGTTTTGAATAGATTTTATAAGATTTACTATCAAATACGTTCACTCATTAGCTATATCGAATAATTGGTTCAATAAGAATGTGTATGTCGCATAAATAACAATTATTATACTAGAAATATTATACAATTATTAAATAACAATACTAATATATTGAATTTATGTGGGAATAAAATTTTAATTGTAACCTAAAGAAAAAGTAGTATTTTATAAATATATCTATTAATAACAGCTATTTTTCTAAAAAGTTTATTAACACTTTGCCTTTATATTACAGTTACCAAAAGAGAAAAAAAAGGAAAGCAAAGATTAGGGAGAAAGATAAGATTCTTAGAATTGTTAGAATTGTAAACCGATTTTTGAATTTGACCAAGAATTGAGTTTAGTTATATAGACTGGTTATTATAACGATGTACATTTTGATGTTAAACTTTAAACATTGTATACTGTAATAATAAAACTTATTGGAGAGAATATAAAAAGAATATTTAAAAAACGCAGCAAATTATATTTCACATATAACCTATAATTGATTTTCACACAAAAAAAAGTTAATTTTTTTAATATCAATAATAAATATCTTACGGTAAGTCGAAATATTAGTAATTGTTAAACTAAAAAACTTGTTTATACAATACATTTTTGAAATTGAAATTATGGAGTAAGAAATTAAAAAAAAGAATGGTGAATTCAGATTCCTGCACCACTAATATATTTACTATTTCTGTGTCTATAATACTGAGTGAACATTGCAGTACAGTACTGTAATCGCGATTATATGCAATCGCTGTAAGAGTGAGTGAGAGATGAGACGCATAGACGTAGGCATAGGCTATTGCCCGCAATATAGACGTAACCACTAAAACAAAATTTCAGTCAACTAAAAACTATCGACTAAATATTCGATAGTATGCAGTAACTAAATAGTAACTAGTCGATAGTCCAATTTAATCGATGGTGCCCATCACTAGTTTACTGGGTTGGGTTATTTGTCCTTATACGAGCATAATACGAGCTGTGTGAGGGCTCATTATAAAGAGGAAGATTGATTGTTCTAAGCTGCACTCAAGATGTCAGTAAACAAAATCGTTTTGTATTAGAAAAATACATGGGAACCTGATGTTGGTTGTCTCGATTTCTCCCCCTACTTTAGATGCTCATATTGTTAATTATAAACATAATCTCGGTAAATCATGATGGAAACAAGCTACAATCAACCTTCCTCTTTACAATGAGCCTTCACACAGCTCGTAACATGCTCGTATAATGACAAACAACTCGATTCAGCTAACATGTTTTACTTGTTTTTCTAGTAATATTCTAGTAATATTCTGCATGTACTCTACCCCCTTAAGCCCCGTAACAGGAGTAACAAATGCTACGGGCCCCGCGCTTGCAACAGAAAATTCACCTAAAATACCGATACCGTTCCCAGATATTTTTGTTAGAAAAAAGCTCATTAATCGTGTTTTATTTTATTATCATGCAAAAACTAGGGCCTCCTGGTAACGTTTGCTACGGGCCCCGCGCTGGCTTAATCCGGCACTGTTTAGATATATATACACAGTCATCCGCCTGTCTCGAACAGATATCAAGCACACCCTGGCGAGCAGATGGTGGGCATTATGCTGTCAGAACGACGCTCGTAAGTGAGGATGCTCGGAATCTGCTCGATTTTGGATTAGGGCTGTAACTTTTGCAAAGCTTCGAAGATCCAAGTGCTCGAAATTTTGAAGTCTTCGAAACAAATGAATTTTTTGATTTTTCCCATGCAAAGGATGCCCCATATAAAAAACTGCACGCCACTTAGCTCAGAACCTTTGATAAGCGGGTTCCATGGAAATCACGACACAAATTTCCCTGACACGGTTTTCACCGATTCCAGATTTAACCGACAAGGATTTTAGATTTGTTAGTAGTAGTCGTTGGTCAAATCTGGTGTCGGGGAAATTTGTGTCGGTGATTTCCATGGAACCCTCGAGAAGCATAATCTCGTAAATCAGTTAGGTAAAACCCTCCGTGCAAAGGAATAAGCGTGAATCAGAATTCCGACGACCGTTTTTTTCAATCTTTTTTTACAATTTTTTAAATTATTTTTTAAATTATTTTTATTATTATTTATATTTATTAATATATATTAATATTATTATTTTTTATTATTATTTATATTTATATTATTTTTATTTTATAATTTTATACTTTTTTTAATAATTTACTACGAAGGTTCAAAATTCGAAACTTTGATTCTCGTCGCCTTCGAATTTCGAAGCTTCGTAATCTTCGACCTTGGAAGGAAAGTTACAGCCCTATTTTGGATACTTCTACGGACACAGATGTTAGTGGAAAATCGAGAAGATTGTTTGCTGGGTAGTTTCTGCGATGATCGTTCTGTGATAACTTACCTCATCGTTTTGTTTGCTCAAAATCGTGTCAGAGTCCTTTGACGAGTCGAGTTCGTCGAGCATATTCTTCATTTTGTTCTTGAACAATGGGAATTCTCTGTTTGGCGGTCCATCGTTCACATCGTCGCAGACTACCGCGGCCAGATCGGTCCACTGACTGATACCTTCGTTATCTTGATTATTATCGTCGTTGACGAAATCATTAAGATACCTGTAAAACAGTTCCATCGAATTACACGAAGATTCTTAAGTGCTTGGTCGTTGGACTGTATGTGTAAAGATTCACTTTCATCAGAATTTATTGAAAATAATTCAATTAGTCCATCCTTGTTCTGGACTCGTAACGATCTCGAAATTGAACAATCTAATAGACGTTTTTTTAAACGTTTTAAGGAAATCTTATTTCAGACATCTTTAAGAAGTGGATCTATTTGACGCGACTGATTTTCGAAGCCACCTGAAGGGTTCCATCGGCGAAATTCCGCGATCCGTCAGCCATTGTATAGCCTCCCTAAATTCATCATCGCAGTCAAGAGGATTGTGTGCCAAATTTAAGCCGACGATTTTCGGAGTTGCCTTCAGTTCCTCTATCGTGATTCGGCCCAGGAGATTCTCGCGAACTGACAGGTACCTGAGAGTATAAAATCAAACACGGATTTATAGTAAATGTCGAAAAACTTCAAGCAAGTTTCATTGTTGTTAAATTTGTTGGGGTACGTGTCCATCTGAGAGTTTCTGTCGATACCCTAGTAGCATTTAAGGTTGGCCAACGGTGGCCACCGATTGGGAGTTTGTTGGCGAATGGTAAGTGGTTTTGCTGACAAATTCCCGACGTAGGGCCTACAGATATTATATTTGGGGAATTAACGTGGAATTTACAACGATTATACTACATTGGCCCAACAAAAATCTGCCAACATTTATTACATATTTCGTCTAACAGACGCCAGAAGTGTTGCTGCAACCAAAAATAAGTTATATTCCAAATTAATTTTTCACGTATTTCTAAATATACTTAAAATTTGTAATTTTTTGCGCGATAGTTGATCCGCTGAAGTTTTATTGTGAGCAGTCTTGGAATTTTTTAATTTCTTTAATTTTTCCATTTTCCAAGGGAAAATCAAGGGGGTGTTCATGTAGTATAAGAAGACTCTTTTGGATTTCTTCAAAATGGGTCTTCCTTTTTTAGATGCTTCAATTTTAATTTGTTGACGTATCTAGTAGTCCTAATCATAGCATCTACAAACAAGAATGATTTGTAGGTTCAGCGATAGAGCATGTACAGTAAACCCTGGCAAGTTGTCCCGGCTCGAGACTCCGTAAGTTGTCCCAGCCTACTCACTCCACTGCCTGTCAACGCTGTCCCGCGCCGCAGGACAGCGACTATCGTTGTCGGCTCGGGTGTATCTGTCTTCCTCTATGTTCGACTCTCTATTGTAGTCTACCTCGGCGCAGTCGGGTCGGTAGACGCAGCCATAAATCAGAAAAGCAAGTCTCCCTCGTAAGTTGTCCCGCCAGAGACCGGCGTTTAGACAACTTACAAGGGATTACTGTACTTACTACGCGAGTGGATCCGGGTACAAGTTCGGCGTTGGCATTATTTTAATTTTTTCCTTTTTTTCCCAAAATTTTACCGTGAAAATACACTTTTAATATGTATATTATTTATGATATACCATAAAAATAACTATTAAAGAGAAAATCAGAATGTGGGCTCTGTAGGTTCGTTTTATAGTACTGTTGACTCTAGGTTGGGTGTGATCGTTGACCCAACGTTGGTCCTGATTGTTGGCCCAACTGCAAAAAAGAGCGACATCTCTAACGGTGGCCCAACGAAACGCCAACCATAAATGCTACTAGGGTATTTGCTCTCCAAAGTACTCTCAATTTGTGTATTCATCTTTTCTCATTTTTCTGTTTGCTCTCCTATAGTTTTCCGTGGAGCTCTCCGATAGCCCTCCCAATACTGTCAACACTGTCAAATTTGTGTCTCGAGATTAACTCGCGATGATTTTGCTCTGAGATGGATATGTACCTTAAGTTGTGTATCTGGTGGTTATAAAGGGATTCTTACTTCAAGCTTTCTAGAGGGACTCTAGCTTCGCTCCAAACCCTCTCCAAGGCGCATCTACTTGCATCAAGCTTGGCAAGGTAGGGGGTCGACAAGAATGGCGTCACCTGTAACGTTGCCAAGGGATTACCCGCGAGACTGAGCTTCACCAGACCGCTGGCACCTTCGAACATGTTGCTCTGCAAGCTGCTGATTATGTTATCCGAAAGATCGAGGGTTCTCAAAGCCATGAGATTACGCAGAAGTCCGTTCGGCAGACCGGTCAAACGATTCTTCGAAAGATTCAGTTTCTGCAGCGCTGGCATGTGCTTCAACGTGTCTTCGTGGAGTACATGCAAGCCACAGTTTGTGCATTCAAAACGGTAGATACTGTGGAAATAACAATAATGTTTAACAATGTGAATTATATATAATAATATAGTATAATAATAATGTGAAAATAAAAATAATATAAAATAATAATTCTCTCTCTCTCTCTCTCTCTCTCGAGCTACCTATGTAGCTCTTCAAGATGGTCCATATAAATCTAGCCACTTAAATATCTCCTTCAATTCTGATGGACCATCATTATTAATGAATTACACATGTTTCAAACATTCTTATCGGGAATTGTTTCGATAATTCGAAGGATCTCATTGAAAACGTTAAACCATTTACTTGATTTCTTATCAAATTTCGAGATGTTAAAGAAGGAAGGAAGGAAGTTTACTTGAAATCAGCGTCGTCGCCGCGAGGCTTGAAGACAGGCAAGGTTTCCAAGCCAGGATTATCGTTTAACAGCAGAATTTGCAGTTGCGCGTTTCCCAAAAAGTGAGTATCCGACAAGAACTTCAACTTGTTGTTGCTAAGATCGACGTATGTGAGCGAATCGAGGCTAGCAAGAGCGGTCGGGTGGATCCACCTGATCTCGTTCGATCGGAGCATCAATTGTTCCAACAATGGTACAGAAAGGAGTCCATCTTTCGTTATTATCCTGATCTTGTTGTGGGAAGCGTCCAACTGTCGCAGTTCATGAGCGTGTATTGTCGACAGTGTCGTCAAATTGTTCCCTGCAAAGTAACAACAAGTCTATTATCCTACGAAATTCAGAAAAACTAATTAGTAACACTAAAGCTAGTACTACTACCGGCGGAGAGATGGTAAAGAAGGGGGTAAAGAAGGGAATAAGGGACACGTGGAAAGAATGATGGGAAGAGATAAATAATTGGAATGATGAATGATCTGGAAGAAATGAGAGAGTATGAGAATCGGAAAGGCAAAAAGACAAAAAATCGTGGCGAAATATAGAAGAGGGAATAAAGAAGATGGAGTTGAAAGGGAATGCGGAATAGAAAATGAAGAAAAGGTTAAAAGAGCTAGAGAAGAAGAAAGGAGACTGAAGGAGATGGAAATAAAGTGGATGGGGAAGGAAAGCGAGATAAGAAGAAATATAATAATAAATGGAATAGACATGAAAGATGGAGGAGATGGGAAAGAAGAATTACAGAAGTTGCTAGGAGTGATTGGAGAGAACGAAATTGAAGAAGTCAGGAGAAGGGGTAAGAAGGGAATAGGAAGGGGAGAGTGGTTAGTGGTAAAAGTAGCGACGATGAAACAGAAAAGAGGGATAATGACAGAAAAACAAAAATTGGCAGGAAGAAAAGAATTCTTTGTTCGAGCACATATTTTGTCCGAAATTGCGGAAAATATAAATATATCGAGCTTTTTGATTTTTCTAAGCGGTAGGTTTAGTGGTAATATGAAAGCAAAGAACAGGAGTGGCAGTTGGCTACTTCCGCCGTCTGAGTATGCGGAGAGCGGGTCGGGAGGGTTGGGGTAGCCCAAAAGTGGGGCAAAAAGAACCCGAGAATTCGGGTGTCCTGGGTGTGGAGTTTTACGATTTCGGTCGGTTCCTCCACATCCGAAAAAAAAGATTTAGTGGTAATAGAAGAAGCCAAGAAACCAGGAAGAGCCTAATCTTACCGGCAACGTTCAACGTTTCGACTCTTTTGTCGTAGAATAAGTCTTCAGGGATATCGTTCAACAAATTTTTCGAAAGATCCACCTCGACGAGGGATTCAAGCGAGTTGAAGACCGCGCTGTCGATCTCCTTCAGCTTGTTGTTTTTGAGATTGATGTAGAGCAGGTTCGGCATCTTCGCGAAAGAGTTGCGCTTCAGCCTTGTCAGACCATTGTGGGAGTAGTCGAACTCGGTGATGGAAGGACTGTCGAACAACATTCCGTGCTTCGGCAATTTCGAGTCGTGCGGGTAGTTGAGCGGGTTTCGCGAGATCGACAACAACGTGAGCTGCGTGTTGTTTTGGAACAGGTTCGGTGGAATCTCGTGCAGACCGTTGCCGGTCAAATTCACGGCGAACAAGTACGTGATGCCGTCGAACGCCGTTTGATTCAACTCGGTGATGATGGTGTCGGTGATCGTGATCGATTCCAAGTGCTGAAGACCTCGGGATCGGAACGCGTGCGGACCGAGCGCGATCGAACCGGCGTTTTCGATTCGCAGGTGCGCGATGCCTGTGCCGAACGTTTGCTCGTCATCGAATTTGTTGCATCTGCACATATACAAAAATATTCAAATCAATCACTGCCTCAGGATAAATCATTACCGACTGCGGATCATTACGCAAAATAAACATTGTCTGCACCGATTTCAAGAAATAGAAATTAAATTGAACGTTGTTTCTTCTTCCTCGTGTTGAAGAGTATCAGCACAGTCTAATAAATATATGTATGTTATTAATCTCCTTTAAGCCAAGATGAAATTTTATTTTGGTTTTGATAATGTATCCTTATTGAAGAACATGTAGGTTCACAGTAGGTATCAATTTTCTTCTTTTTAGGAAAGTTACGAACTACGAAGAAAATCATAGGGCAAGGGGTTAATGATGTGAATATAGCTAACTGTTGAAAAATTTTCAACAATTTTGTATTTCATCTTCTCTAAACATTTAGCAAAAGCTATAGATGCACTGAATTTCACTGAATTCCTTTGGACGTACGTTGCAGTTGTTGCAGCTGCGTATTCCCCAGCGCATTTACAGTAATCCGGACACCCTGACAACACTTGCTCGTCATCATCGAGCTCGTCGTCGTCGTCATCGTAGTCATCCAGACTCTCGTTCTCTTCTTCCTCGGTCAAGTCATCGTAAGTCCCATTCTCGGCGTCGAGCAGCTTGTTAATAGCACGAGCATAGGGGAGGCTGTCCTTTTTCGCAGGAACCGGTCCAATCTGTTTCTTCAAATCTTCAGTCTGTAATCATCGTAATTAAAGATTAGGGTGGTTCATTTAAAGAATCTTCTAACTAAAATGTTAGAATGTAATGTCGCAATGATCACCTTTGCGTTCGAAACATCCTCATCCAAAGTCTGGATTTCCTGCATAAGCATGTCCTTTGGACTGAGGAAGTGCTTCGGATCCCTCAGGAGCAAAGGATCCTCGTCAGGATCAGCCGTAGTTTTCGCCTCCGTTGTCTGACTAGGAGGCGTCGATTTATTCCTCA
>JAQQRY010013624.1:0-13356 GCA_028455595.1 Lasioglossum vierecki | reverse complement strand
GTGGTTTCTCCATTTGGTCGCTTTCAGTTCTCGTTTCTTCGAAATGAATGTGGGAAAATGTACCGAGCAACACACTCCTACCAAAATCATAATTGTAGCGACGTAAACAATGGTTGCATAAGCGGCGTACAGGTGTATTTGCGCGATCCTATTGGAATTTCTGATCCAGGAACGTAACGGATCGAACTCTCTCAGGATCAGGCCTATGCAAGTCGCGCGCCTTGAAATCACCGAGCTCTTGTCTTACTCACGCGTCGAACTCTCCGGTGGGAGCGGCGTTATCATTTTGCTACGACACCTTAGCGACCTTTGATTCTTCTTCGAGCCTTAATTGGTCGAACCAAATTATACTAGAAGTATCGTAGTTATCTTTCTTCTAACTGTACGATTTTTTATGTTCTCTTCGAATCAAAGCGTTGATGAATTATTAATGAACGCTAGAGCGCAAGTAACACGGTAAGAATTCATTTTAAATGGACAAGAAAATTCTTTCTTATATCAGGGAGCTGGCTGGTTGAAAATTCGCCTTGACTGTGCATTGTTCAGTTAACAGATTAGTACACTAATTACTAGACTACGGACTATATGCAGTAAAGGTATCAGGAATTTAAGAATCGTATTATTCATAATTTATTAAAATTACGAAAAGGATAAATAAATATTTATGCAGTTCTCGTTCCTTTTATAATTGGCAATTAAACATAACAATGCAATTTACCTATAGGAGTGATGATCTAAGATATTATACGTCAAACTTTTTGATTATTAAGACATGTACTAAATGAATTCATAAAAGCAGCATGATTATCCAACTGTACCTGTTGTTGCGATAATAAATAGTTGAACCACAATTCAGAGTGTTATAACTTCCATTAATGAATTAGTTTCATTAATGAACTATTAGTTTCTTGCTATTCACAGTCATGCACATTTTTAATTTACCTATTGGAGTGATGATCTAAGATGTTATACGACAAACTTTTTGATTATTAAGACATGTACTAAATGAGTTCATAAAAGCAGCATAATCATCCAATTGTACCGGTTGTTGCGATAATAAATAGTTGAACTACAATTGAGAGTGTTATAACTTCCATTAATGAACAATTCAGTGGACGAATACACATGGACGAAGAACAATATTACAGAAATTACCGAAAGAAATGGAACGAACGAAGATCTACAGATACATATATTACTTTCACGCAAATTCGCCGGAAGAAGATCCTCGATCCCCGCACAACCGTGAACGAGGTGGGCGACCCAGGCGATCGGATACCGATCGAAAGCGATTTTTTTCGTTGATAATAATCAGTCGATTCTCATCGCTGCGGACCGTTCGCAAAGGAATCGTAACAAATTGGTTCCCGGAGCGTGAGGCTGTCCGTGTCGCAACAAGGTAGCCCGAAGCGGTCCGAGGCGGGTGGACGATCTATGGTCACGAGTAATAGAAGAGGAAAGGATCGGGGATTCGCGGGGGAAAAATAAAGGGGAAATGTTGGTGCAAGCGTTGCGTTGCGCCAATTGAAAATCGGCGGAAGAAAAGTTGGAGTTGACTTGGCGCGGCTTGGCGATTCCCACGAGGAAGAGACGCGGCGAAAAAGTAAAGTGGCGTGAAGCAAAGCCGACCGACAAAGCTCGGCCTGGCCGCAGAAGAAACCGAATGAGCGGCAAAGAGCGTCGGGTTAGGCTGAACGGAAAGGATGAAGATGAAGAACGGCGGTGCGTGAAGATCTCCTGCTGTCAGTCGGTGGTCAACCGTCTCGGTGGAAGGACGTGGTTGCCGCTTTCTGCTTCGCATCGCCTCGCCTCGCTTCGTGTTCTCGCCGAGAGCCGTGCTCGTCCTCTTCGAGTCAACTGAACGGAAACTCGTTGTCAGCCTCTCTGTCATCGCCAGCAAACATCCTCCATCGTCCTCCATTCATCTGCTTGCGAAAACAGTGCGAAAACCTTCAGCTGTTCGACGTTGACTTCGAGATGACGAATTGACAGTGCGTGGCCAAGAGGACGTTGACACCTGGACCCAGAAGATCACCGAGGGAACACGAGCTGTCAGCGGAGAATAATCGACCTCGAGGAAAGTGACTATGATCGAGAACAGGAGACCGAATCGGAACCATTTAAAAGTGGTCTGAAAGAAGCGGACTGGTTCTCTTTATGGGTCACCGCGTTAAATGCTACGAAACAAGGAATGCCTGTCGCGTATGAATATATTGGGAGCTGCGCTTAACGGGACCGTTCCGGCCACTGAAAAATTTAGCGCTGCTAGCCGTGACCTTGAGTACCGGCGACATGGAAACATAGTTGGAGGTGCGCCGCGATCGCGGATCCGCAATTCCGCTGCTGGATTTTCGATTATCAACTTGTCTCTGCTGTTTTCGGAAGATCGAGTGTACAATACTGCTTGACTCTTTTCGGTGACTTTGAACTGGTGTAGTCTTGTGAGTTCGGAACCTTCAGACACGTACAAGAAGAATTGGTTCGACTTTCGTTCGATTTAGACTGATTTTTGAACAGTCGATTGATAAGGATTGTACAATTGTTCGTGAAGCTACACGATGATCGAGACTCGAGCTGTCTGAGACTCGAAGACATTTGGAAGATTTTTCTCGGAGAAGGAAGATTGTGAGAAAAGAAGAATCATCGACGAAAGATGGCTTCTATGTGTGGCAGCACGAAAAGTTACCCGGCGTTCAACACCGGCAGCTATTACAGGCCAGGTGTTTACCCGTATCAGGTAGGTGCGATATGCAGATTATGTGTACGATTTTTCCACAGTTATATTGGAATACGAATCATTTAATCGTTCACACTCGCAAAGTTCCAATTGATTGCTGGGTTTTAAAATTCTGTAATTATACATTGTTAAATATTAGTATTAAATTAGACAACGTTATTTTGCACGAATTAAATTCAGAAGAGCCTAAATGAATAATTAATTAATAATTATGTCATATCTTATTGTTTCCTCCTGAGATGATATTCGATAAGATAAATCATTGTAACAGTATCTAAATACGTGTAATTATAACCGTAATTATTTATTTAATGTTTAATACATCGCTGTTGATTAAAAAGGGAAATCGTATATCTGAACTAATACATACAGTGACTCCCACTAATATTCGAATATTCTTAGAAAGACAATAACCTTTTTAGAACAATTAGTTTGCTACACTATGTGACAAAAAATTTTCGACAAAAAATTGAAACTCGTCGAAATTGCAGAGCAAGATGTACCTTCAGAATTAAAATGATTAATCACTGTAATTGTGAGCTTAATAATTCTGCTTGTTCTATTTCGAAGTTCTTTTCGGTCGATTCATAAAAATTCCGGAATTCGAATTATAATTCACTTGTTACATAACGATGAGGACGTACCTGTTCGATCGGCCGGTTAAACGAATCGCACGTCGGGAGTCCAGGAAAGATTATTGCAGTCGTTAGCTTCCCAGTCCGGATATTCGGATGCTTACACTTCGACTCCGTTATGATCTGTAACCGGAAATCATTCTGACGTGGTCGGCGGCGAACACATTAAGCTTACGAACAAGGAACACCAGTGAATATATTGAGGGAAAACCCGTTTTATGGCCGGCACGCACGACACGGGTAAAATAACATGAATAATGGAGGGATCAATTGTCTAGTCCGCCGCTTTGGAACCTCTTCCGATGAAAATTCTAACGTTGGAATACTAATTTCAATGAATACGCCGCATAATCGAACGCCTTCCAAGCTACGAAGTTCATCAAATATTCACTCGAGATACCATCGCACAAGTACTACCACTATTTATTAAACGAATTCCATGTTTATTTAATAACTGTGGTTATTGAACTGGTCTTACCAGAAGCTGCAGCAATTTCATAATGACCAAGCTGCGGATATTTATGCAAAGTTCTCTCCATTAATTAATGGAAACAGGAACTGATCAGAAATATCTTCCCTATAATATTTTTACACCCGAATCTAAGCGAGGACAGCGAGCACTGTCAATTCGTCCTCTTCTTTAGATCCATCGATTATTATGTACTATTGTTGTTATCTTTCATCTAGACTGCAGATCTTTATGCAAAATAAACATATTCTGCATCGATTGTGGGAAGCAGTTAAATAACATAAAAATTGATTTCATCCTGTAAAGATTTTGTTACATTAAAAGCAACCTTAGAACATTATTGAATTTTTGAAATCTTTTACTGTTTTATATTTCGTCCAACCAATTTCTGACTTAGCTGTTAATGCGACCACACTAAAATAAACTATGAATAAATAATATTAAGATTGATTAAAGTTCTATTATATTTTCATTCTTGAAATCAGTATTGAAAGTTTCATTCTATTTTCAACCTGACATAATAAATAACTTTCTGAATGGGCAATCGTGGGCGTTCATAATAATTGAAAAGATTTTTGAATCGAAACTTGAAAAATAGTCGAAGACATAGGAAGTCGTAAATACCAGTTATCATGCAAGTTGAAATAATTGATTGGATGTTGGAATCGATGTAGCCGAAGTATGTGTTTCAGCGTAATGGTAGCCATTACTACGAGCTCGGAACATCTTTACGTTGTTAACGAATATGTATTGGCATAAAATGGTGTTGTATTACTTTGCAATTTATGCAATCGCGGCGCGTCACGATATCACTTCTGGTTTCTGTTGGCAGAGCAAATTGCGCAAAGATAGCAAACAAGTCGTAAACGTCGGACCATGGGCTGAAGTTATCTAAAAACGGAAGCTGTTCGATCCTTGCCATCCTCTATGATTTATGTCTTATTAATTCACGATGAGTATGTAGATCGTCGTGGTTTAAATAACAGTAATCTGCGCTTGGCTCCATCAAATGTCACATTTAACAAATAACATCCTCGGTTTAATGTCATTAAAGTCTCTAGATTTTATAACAAAAATCCATTTTACTCTTGTTTCGTACTATTGAATGAGGAAAGTCATTATTTTGTACGAAGATCCACAATCTAATTGTTCGATAAGGAAAAAGATTGAAGCGTGTGAACAATGAAATGATTGTTCTTCGCCATGGTCGTGTACATGTTTAAAAAATAGCGGTAAATTTTCCGCAAGGGTGAAATTATAGTGCGAATGTAAATACTGTTCGATACATGCAAGATAAGACGGTGATTCGACAAGATCGACATGCTCGTCGACAATGAGAGTGACGAGTTAACGGGACCGCGCTCGTTCCCACTCGTTCTTTTCCGCAAAGCTCGTTAAAGTTTTCTCGATTCGTACTCCACTTCGAGTTTCCCGTTATTAGCGAGCCGGGCTGCACAATGGAGATTCCGTGGACAGCGAACAACGAAAGTGAGAAAACAGGAGGAAAACTTCCCGCGAGATAAGCGGCGATTTACATTGATAGCAGATCTCGCGGGCGAGAATGCTTTCGGTGTCAGAGGTCTGGTAAAAAATCGACGAACAATATAAGCGTTAACGGCGCTGTAATGCCAAACGAGCTGAGAAAAAAGCGGAGCGGAGAGAAGTCTGGAAACACACAAAACTAGAACGCGTGCCTCAAAATACGTATAAAAATAACTTCGCGTTTTTTACAGTAGAAGTAGAAATTGGCAAATGGAAGCCACTCAGAAATTTCCCATCTGATTTCCGTTTGAAGAACGCAGAAACGGACGGTAGTCGCGGTGCATGTGTATCTCCGTTTCGGAATAAAATTATTGGGTCTATAACTTAAAAACCGGAATTTGACATTAGATGCCAACACTTGTGTATGCGCTGTAACAAATCATTGACATACACGTAATTTTGAAGCTCTATTCATCTGCAAAATCAGTCAACAGTGTTTAATTCGCTTGTGCACATCATATTTTTTTCAATCATGGAAAATTTTGAAAATTGGCGAAAGAAACAGCATCCGCGGGAACTTTTTCGAAAGAAAACTGCAGTCAAAAGTCATCGTTTGCTCATGGAATTGTCTTTAAAAGTAACGATTTTGACATCAAAGACAAAGAGCGGCCTGGACAGTCGAAAAAGTTTGAAGATGCATAATTGGAAGTGTTACTCGATCGAAACTCGTGTCAAACACAAGAAGAGCTTGCGGAATCAATCACCGAAAACAACTGATTCGTTTAAAGAGAGCATTGTGAGGAAAAACGGCTAGAATGGAAGATCAAACACGAGACATTGATTTTACAACACGACAATGCTCGGCCACATGTTGCTTAATCCGTTAAAAATTATTTGGAAAATAGTAGATGGGAAGTTCTGCCCCACCCGCTATACAGTATAGTCCAGACTTGGCGCCTTCTGACTACCATTTGTTTCGGTCGATGCAGAATGCACTTTCCGGAATACGCTTCACTTCAATCCAAGGCATCAAAAATTGGCTCGATTCGTTCTTTGATTCAAAATATGACCGGTTTTTTGGGATGGCATCCACAAATTGCCAGAAAGATGGGGAAATGTTGTAACTTCCAATGGACAATACTTTGAATAACAGAATAATACAAGATTTTTTTTAATAAACGTTCAAATTTCCTTAAAAAATTCCGGTTTTTAAGTTATAGACCCAATAGAAATTGGTAAATGGAAGCTGCTCAGCAATTTCCCATCTGATTTCCGTTTGAAGAACGCAGAAACGGACGGTAGTCGCGGTGCATGTGTATCTCTGTTTCGGAATAAAATTATAGAATCAAGCGGTGTCCGATGATCCGCGGCGACCATGAATTCCGCCATCTCGGTGGTCCAAGGTAGTACAAGGGCCACATCATTTCTTTCGATATACGTAATTAAATGCGTCGCCGTCTCCGTGGCATAAAACAATATGAAACGGTGGGACCACACGGATACCGAGTGTCTGCATCACGGAAACCTTGGCCTTGTCTTGCATGAAAGCGTTACATAAGTTCGCCTCGCTCGGCATCGCGTGAAGATGACGATCCGCCATTCTTTGGCTTTCTTCTGTCTCCCTCTTCCCCCCTTCTCTCTCTCTTCCTTTCTTTCCTTTTTACCATCTCCCTTTCTCTACCTACGACCGTCCCGGCTTCTTCCCTTGCTACTTCGATCCCTTATCCGCTAACCCACGTCTTCCCCGTCGTGATTCTATGGGACCTTAAAACAGGAATACGCTCGGACTTAGGAGGACGTAAAAGGTCGAGACGGCTATTCTAACCGGAGAGGAAGAAGATATGCGGACGCTCACCGTTGGAAATGTTATCCCATATTATGCAGCGCGCCAGGACTAGTCAAATATATTTCATTATTGAAAGAAAACCAGACGATCTTTATGCTGCCACCGCGTAACGCGAATCAGACGCGATGGCTCTTTCTCTTGATTTATATTAGGCCGTTCGGACAGTAATTTCGTTTTTCGTGAGAAGATGACACTGCTTCCATTTGATATTACCAGACTGCGGATATTTATGCATGTTGCAATGTTTGCAGACAAATTTTCGAGAAAGTGGAATGAGATAAATCTGGAAGTGTGACCGTAAGTGTACGTTGATATCAATTATTTAGTTTACGGAAGATATGGTCTTAAAATTGTGTTTGTTGATTATCGATCGTAAGGTAGTTTATAACAAGAAGTATAGATGATATCGGCGCAAAGGTTCGATCAGAAATTAAATTAAAGCAATCGTGCTAGTTTGGTTAAACTTTCTACGTTTCAATCCCAATATGGATCCATTTCAAGAAAGAGGAAACAAGTTCGTCTGTAAATTTTTAAACGAGTTAAATACAAAATTAAATACAAAATATTGTCTTAAAATTGGAAATTATTAGATCTTTCGGGAAGTAAAGAAAAAAGAAGGATTGTATAAGGACAGCCACAGAGAGTACACGTACACAGTGTGTTCAAACAATTTTTCTATCGTATTATACGAGAGTCTACTGTATCCATATTAGAAGATTTAACGTGAATTGTTATCATACCCGAATTTTGCAAACCGATCAGGGGTCTAGTCATAAACTAGTACCTATTAGTGTTAAGGAGGGAATAACATTTCTATTTGGCACATGCATGCTGCCAGCTAATGAGGATCATTTTTACTTGATTAAGTCAACTCATTAAACAGCGAGATCATTGAAGGAACGGATCGATGTCGAGATAATGGTCGCTTAGCCGCGGCAAATCGCGGAACGCCGGATAAAGATCCGCGAAATTAAAACGGGCTGTGCAACCCGAGACAAGACTGATCGGCGCAATGCGAAACGGTCGTTACCATAAAATGGCCGTCGCGTGTTCATAGTAGTTCGTACTTACTTCCCGCAATGTGTACTTCAATTTCGAACCGTGCTTTGTTCCCTCGCGCGCGGCACGGACGTTCGCCGACACGATATTCCGTTAAAATCACAGGCTGGCTGCAAACGGCTAGAGCAACCATGCGCAATTAAAATCTGTAATGCAATTAAGCGTTTCCCCCCACCTTAGTATCAGGATGAGCCGCGTTGTTCCTGCGTGTCATCCCGGTCAAAGACATGCGAGCACCTCACCTTGCGATGTCCATTGACCCTACAGGAACAGATGCTCTATTGTTCCATGCTTTAGCGTAATCCTCGCCGGTGATTCCAGCATTTATGAAAGAACGACGTTCCGACCGCGATATAAACACAGAAACACGAACATGATTGTTTTCTGAGAAAACCGTTTCACGTGGAAAACATTCTGGAAACGTGTAATTGTGTATATCGAACGTATCCAACGCCAACAATAATCTTATTTCAGGATAAATAATAGTGGCTCTTTTATTGCGCCTGTTATCTCGTCATTTCATCACGTTTTATGCTCGCTTCTCTGATCTTTACTCTCATTTCTCGCCAGTAACGCTATAGTATAAAATGGCGCGATGAAACTGATTTTCACGTGCAGCAAAGATAAAGTAAAACTGTAGTCAGTTTTGCTCAATCGTGTATTTTATAATTAATAATTATTTCTAGACTAGAATTGCAATGAACTGAGGTGAAATAAAATGTTATTTTCTTTGTCGAAAGAATATAACAATATTTTTCAATTGTTCTAATGTTTTCACTGTTTTAAATTACGTGAAATCATTCTTGTCATAAACGTATTAAATGAAAAATACTAAAAGCATTTTGCATAAAAATCCGCAGTATAATCGTATTAGTTCTAATGGTACAATATAAGATTGAAGAAATGAAAATATGAACGAGTCAATAAAACCACGCAACGAAGCAGTAGGATTAACAACATTCTACTTGACTGCTACTCGAAGCAATCTTCCAGTCGAACCAAATTTTTCCCAGCTTTGAAAAGATAATCTCCGCGTATTCCGAGTTGCATAAACATGAGATCTCAGTGGCACTCTCGGTGGCAAAACTCTAAGGAGCATATAAGCCTGATTTGCCTAGCTAATAAAAGTACAGCGTTCGCCGTCGAGATATCAGCCCAGGCAGCACAAAGACGTCTGTTGTTGTACATTCAGACGTCTTAAAGATTCTCAAATGTCTTCTAAACGTCTCCTGAACATCTTGTGTTATTACTGACGTTAAAACAACGTCTCGAAAAAGACATCTTCAAGTCGTCGTATTTCGTACGCCTCGAAAAAGTCGTTTTTTTTGGGAGGCAAGACTTTCAGACCTAAAATGAACGAAAAAAGACGTCTTGAAAACGTCGCGTGCTGTCTGGGAGGTTAGAAGGTCCCTCTTCCTCGTTAGGAAGGAGGGCTGATTAATGTTATAATCTCTAAGATCGTCAAGAGAGCAGGGAATTTATGGTGTACCTGACGTAGCTGGTTACCTGCTCGAATGATGCTGGAGGAGAGACGCGGAACTCGGTGTTCCCTCGAACAGTTTCACGGGTGCATGGTGCGGCGTCGCGCGTCGCGACGCGATGGAGACGCGGCTTGACAAAGGTGAAAAATCAGCCAGAGGGATTATGGTCATTATTCTCGCGCGATGCCCGGGTCTGATGGCGATTTGTCTGGTAGGCGCATTCCTGCGGCCTCCCGGGATCGACAAAAGGACGAGGTTCCGTCCCTTCTGTGGCCAGCGCAGAGCGGAGCTTTGTGCTCCTCGCCGGCTGGCTCGTTCGTTTCTAAATGATTATCGGAGGTACGCTTATCGGTGTATCGATAAATCATAGCCTCTGCCTCGTCCGATTGTCGATCCCGTTGGCAAAGATCCCCTCCCGCGCTCGCGGAACCCGTGCTCGTGTCAGCCTGTAATTACTTCGGCTGTCGGCCCGTGTGATACCTTGAGGACAATCGTGCCAGCCCGATCAAGGTCCCTGACATTGTCGCGTGAATCAGATATCGTTACGCCTCCTGACACTTTCGTGGGAGCTTCGTTAAATGTCAGCCGGATCTAAATGATTTTAGTAAACTCGTCGGTAACAAGCACGAAATAGTTTTGTCGTTAAAGTCGAATGAACTTTCAATCTATTCTTCTTCTTTCCACTAGAGTTCGGACTTTTATTCGGGTATATGAGATACCCGGGTACTCGAGTACTCATGAAGTACCCGGGTAGAGCAAAACTACCCGGGTATCTCATGATATAAACGAGTATTCGGGTACCCGGGTACTCTGGTAGAGTACTCCGGGTAGACTTGTTGGTATTTTTACATGAGAATAAAAATGCCTAATTTGATAATTAAATAATTGACTTTTTAATGATTTCCCCTAAAAACGCACGAATTGCTTTGTAAACGTTAACAAAATCTAATATAAATTATTTCATATAATAATAAAAGAAGTATATATATATCTCATATACTCAGGTATCTCATAAGTATACTTGACATTTTAAGCATCTATGGCATAAATGATTTTGTGCAATTTAAAATATTAAAGAAATTAAAAGAACGTTGATATATTAATTTAAATTTATTAAAATCGTTCAAGAGAATAAGTAATCGTAATATGTCGTCTGCTTTTTCCTATTGATGCGAACGATCTTTATTTTGCATGAAGATCCACAGTGTATTCGTGAGATACCCGGATACTCGGGTAATGCTGTTTACCCGGGTATCGCACAGGTAACCCGGGTACTCGTGCATCTCATAAGTCACAGCTCTATTTTCCACGTCGCTCGTCCAGTCATTTGATCCCAGCGTTACCAGATCGAGGGATATCTAAGATGTGTGACAGTGGGAAAATGCTATAGTTGGATCCTGAGTGACGTCACAAAGCTGTAGCCTATCCCAGATGGGACGGGGCACTGTGGCTCGTTGAATAACCATAGCCAGTCAAGGTCAGTCAAGGTCGTAAAGGAAAAAAGAACGAAATATAGAAATTCGTTATAAATGTTTCTGAAACAGTAACGTATAATCGTGCCAGTCCGCTCAAGGTCCCTGACATTGTCAGGTGAATCAGACGTCGACAGGTTCTAGTATCGCTGCGTGCACGACATCAACAAGGATCTAGTCCAGCCAGAGGATCCCACGGTTTTGCATCGGTTGCTCGGTCCGCCGACGATTGCGCCTCGCGATCCTTAGAAAAGTCGATCGTTTCGCAACGTGATAACCGGACAGTGTTAGTGGAATGCCTTAGACGATCGAACGGTCTGCTCTCCTGGGACGTTCTACTTAGTTCGACTGCTATACTGCCGATGAAATTAACCCTCAACGCTTGATTAGTGACTCTACGGCCCTACTAAAAATAGCTGTACCATAATTTAAAATATTGTTTACATTATTAAATTTGTGGGCACCTAATCAATTGCAAAATAAGCAAATTTACAAAAATATCACATGTAATTTAATTCAACATTTCGGTCTCAATCTAGTCCATTTTCAAGAATAGAAAATTTCATTATTGCGTCTGTAAGAATTAATCAAAGATATTTTTTTGTATAAATTATCGAACGGGTAGGCAAACGTGTTTTCACACAAATAGAGAATAAAAAAGGATTTGGACTCAAAAAATGTATAAAGACTCATATGCTTATAAGAAAAGGTATTAATTTACATTCTTAAAGTAAACCGTGAAGATTTGAACCGAGAACGGATTGAAAACCTCAGATCTCTGTATTGGCTGGTATTGGCCAATTCGGTAAATGGCGGCAAATATGAATCTTTTGAACTCACTCAAACACAACCGCAGTTGTTGAAATACCAATATGAGTATTGGTACTAAATTAATCAACATTCAAAATGCTTTTTATAAAAAAAAACAAAATTTAATTAAATGGAAAGTGATTCATCATAAAACATTACTGTCTCAGTAATGTTGCGTAATATTCATGTATCGAAGGTGTTTCATACCTAAGATTTACGCTTTGGTGTTTAATCATGTGAATCGTTTCCAATAGAATTCTACGTTGTAAATTAGATTCTTAACAATTATTTTAATATTCTCAAATTCAAAAGCATGATCAAATTCTAGTGAATGTCTCATCAAAGCAGTGTGTTGCGCTGGATGTGCAAAGATGTTATGTCTGTGTTCTCTGATTCTATTTTCCACATGTCTACATGTTTGTTCAATGTAAGATTGGTTGCACCCTTTGCAAGGTATTGAATATACAACTTTAGGTATTTTATGAGGTATTATACCAACTTTAAATCCGTAAAATTTTTAAAATTGTAGGGAATCGAAATACTCTAGGTTGGAGGAAATGTTTCATTTTCGAGTGCAGACATTTAAAATCTGAACACAGCATTATTCGAGAGTTTCGCTAATGGTCGTGTTATTACATCGCAGTTGGCATCTAGCACATATGGAATACAACTTATTTCTTAATGGAAGAGTACCGGTTGCGAATCGGTGTACTCTTACAAAAAGACATTAACACTTTCACTAACATCTGATGCGTCGGTCATTGTACCCTGTAACATTTAATCCATTAAATGAGTAAAAAAAAAAGAATGGACGGCAGCTGCGAAAAGCAGCAGGTCCGCTGTCAATCAGTGGTCGAGGTATTCGCGACACGTCTAAGCGTCATCGAGAACGCGGTCAGACGGACAGGTGTTGCTCCAGTTACTAACCCGAACGTCACTCGACGATGGCGTCGTTGGTCGGAACAACAACGCGGAACGCTCGAAAATGTCCTCCGTCAGGAAGTTCGGCTGATAAACCGGAGCAGTGGAGCCTGACTGATTCACTGGTTGGAATTCCCGATGCGCCGTGGGTTCCTCAGCTTCCCTCGTATCTTACTACGGCTGGATTCATTTGGTATTCGAGCCGAAGTATGCCAGTGAAATAACAGTACCTGCCAGAGCGGCGAGCGAAGGAGAACCGTGGAACGGTCCACCTCTGGTGGTCCTAGCTGCCAGCTAGGTCAGTGCCACCTCGGATTTAGTGTCACTCCATTAGGTATTTGATTTATGTTTGACAATGACGTAGCTGAGATAAAGCTCGAGCACGACGCATCAAGAAAAGATATCGAGGATGAGACAGAGTTTGTGGCCGAATAAGTCAAAAGT
>JAQQRY010013623.1:0-17000 GCA_028455595.1 Lasioglossum vierecki | reverse complement strand
CAGAAAGATGGGGAAATGTTGTAACTTCCAATGGACAATACTTTGAATAACAGAATAATACAAGATTTTTTTTAATAAACGTTCAAATTTCCTTAAAAAATTCCGGTTTTTAAGTTATAGACCCAATAGAAATTGGTAAATGGAAGCTGCTCAGCAATTTCCCATCTGATTTCCGTTTGAAGAACGCAGAAACGGACGGTAGTCGCGGTGCATGTGTATCTCTGTTTCGGAATAAAATTATAGAATCAAGCGGTGTCCGATGATCCGCGGCGACCATGAATTCCGCCATCTCGGTGGTCCAAGGTAGTACAAGGGCCACATCATTTCTTTCGATATACGTAATTAAATGCGTCGCCGTCTCCGTGGCATAAAACAATATGAAACGGTGGGACCACACGGATACCGAGTGTCTGCATCACGGAAACCTTGGCCTTGTCTTGCATGAAAGCGTTACATAAGTTCGCCTCGCTCGGCATCGCGTGAAGATGACGATCCGCCATTCTTTGGCTTTCTTCTGTCTCCCTCTTCCCCCCCTCTCTCTCTCTCTTCCTTTCTTTCCTTTTTACCATCTCCCTTTCTCTACCTACGACCGTCCCGGCTTCTTCCCTTGCTACTTCGATCCCTTATCCGCTAACCCACGTCTTCCCCGTCGTGATTCTATGGGACCTTAAAACAGGAATACGCTCGGACTTAGGAGGACGTAAAAGGTCGAGACGGCTATTCTAACCGGAGAGGAAGAAGATATGCGGACGCTCACCGTTGGAAATGTTATCCCATATTATGCAGCGCGCCAGGACTAGTCAAATATATTTCATAATTGAAAGAAAACCAGACGATCTTTATGCTGCCACCGCGTAACGCGAATCAGACGCGATGGCTCTTTCTCTTGATTTATATTAGGCCGTTCGGACAGTAATTTCGTTTTTCGTGAGAAGATGACACTGCTTCCATTTGATATTACCAGACTGCGGATATTTATGCATGTTGCAATGTTTGCAGACAAATTTTCGAGAAAGTGGAATGAGATAAATCTGGAAGTGACCGTAAGTGTACGTTGATATCAATTATTTAGTTTACGGAAGATATGGTCTTAAAATTGTGTTTGTTGATTATCGATCGTAAGGTAGTTTATAACAAGAAGTATAGATGATATCGGCGCAAAGGTTCGATCAGAAATTAAATTAAAGCAATCGTGCTAGTTTGGTTAAACTTTCTACGTTTCAATCCCAATATGGATCCATTTCAAGAAAGAGGAAACAAGTTCGTCTGTAAATTTTTAAACGAGTTAAATACAAAATTAAATACAAAATATTGTCTTAAAATTGGAAATTATTAGATCTTTCGGGAAGTAAAGAAAAAAGAAGGATTGTATAAGGACAGCCACAGAGAGTACACGTACACAGTGTGTTCAAACAATTTTTCTATCGTATTATACGAGAGTCTACTGTATCCATATTAGAAGATTTAACGTGAATTGTTATCATACCCGAATTTTGCAAACCGATCAGGGGTCTAGTCATAAACTAGTACCTATTAGTGTTAAGGAGGGAATAACATTTCTATTTGGCACATACATGCTGCCAGCTAATGAGGATCATTTTTACTTGATTAAGTCAACTCATTAAACAGCGAGATCATTAAAGGAACGGATCGATGTCGAGATAATGGTCGCTTAGCCGCGGCAAATCGCGGAACGCCGGATAAAGATCCGCGAAATTAAAACGGGCTGTGCAACCCGAGACAAGACTGATCGGCGCAATGCGAAACGGTCGTTACCATAAAATGGCCGTCGCGTGTTCATAGTAGTTCGTACTTACTTCCCGCAATGTGTACTTCAATTTCGAACCGTGCTTTGTTCCCTCGCGCGCGGCACGGACGTTCGCCGACACGATATTCCGTTAAAATCACAGGCTGGCTGCAAACGGCTAGAGCAACCATGCGCAATTAAAATCTGTAATGCAATTAAGCGTTTCCCCCCACCTTAGTATCAGGATGAGCCGCGTTGTTCCTGCGTGTCATCCCGGTCAAAGACATGCGAGCACCTCACCTTGCGATGTCCATTGACCCTACAGGAACAGATGCTCTATTGTTCCATGCTTTAGCGTAATCCTCGCCGGTGATTCCAGCATTTATGAAAGAACGACGTTCCGACCGCGATATAAACACAGAAACACGAACATGATTGTTTTCTGAGAAAACCGTTTCACGTGGAAAACATTCTGGAAACGTGTAATTGTGTATATCGAACGTATCCAACGCCAACAATAATCTTATTTCAGGATAAATAATAGTGGCTCTTTTATTGCGCCTGTTATCTCGTCATTTCATCACGTTTTATGCTCGCTTCTCTGATCTTTACTCTCATTTCTCGCCAGTAACGCTATAGTATAAAATGGCGCGATGAAACTGATTTTCACGTGCAGCAAAGATAAAGTAAAACTGTAGTCAGTTTTGCTCAATCGTGTATTTTATAATTAATAATTATTTCTAGACTAGAATTGCAATGAACTGAGGTGAACTAAAATGTTATTTTCTTTGTCGAAAGAATATAACAATATTTTTCAATTGTTCTAATGTTTTCACTGTTTTAAATTACGTGAAATCATTCTTGTCATAAACGTATTAAATGAAAAATACTAAAAGCATTTTGCATAAAAATCCGCAGTATAATCGTATTAGTTCTAATGGTACAATATAAGATTGAAGAAATGAAAATATGAACGAGTCAATAAAACCACGCAACGAAGCAGTAGGATTAACAACATTCTACTTGACTGCTACTCGAAGCAATCTTCCAGTCGAACCAAATTTTTCCCAGCTTTGAAAAGATAATCTCCGCGTATTCCGAGTTGCATAAACATGAGATCTCAGTGGCACTCTCGGTGGCAAAACTCTAAGGAGCATATAAGCCCGATTTGCCTAGCTAATAAAAGTACAGCGTTCGCCGTCGAGATATCAGCCTAGGCAGCACAAAGACGTCTGTTGTTGTACATTCAGACGTCTTAAAGATTCTCAAATGTCTTCTAAACGTCTCCTGAACATCTTGTGTTATTACTGACGTTAAAACAACGTCTCGAAAAAGACATCTTCAAGTCGTCGTATTTCGTACGCCTCGAAAAAGTCGTTTTTTTGGGAGGCAAGACTTTCAGACCTAAAATGAACGAAAAAAGACGTCTTGAAAACGTCGCGTGCTGTCTGGGAGGTTAGAAGGTCCCTCTTCCTCGTTAGGAAGGAGGGCTGATTAATGTTATAATCTCTAAGATCGTCAAGAGAGCAGGGAATTTATGGTGTACCTGACGTAGCTGGTTACCTGCTCGAATGATGCTGGAGAAGAGACGCGGAACTCGGTGTTCCCTCGAACAGTTTCACGGGTGCATAGTGCGGCGTCGCGCGTCGCGACGCGATGGGGACGCGGCTTGACAAAGGTGAAAAATCAGCCAGAGGGATTATGGTCATTATTCTCGCGCGATGCCCGGGTCTGATGGCGATTTGTCTGGTAGGCGCATTCCTGCGGCCTCCCGGGATCGACAAAAGGACGAGGTTCCGTCCCTTCTGTGGCCAGCGCAGAGCGGAGCTTTGTGCTCCTCGCCGGCTGGCTCGTTCGTTTCTAAATGATTATCGGAGGTACGCTTATCGGTGTATCGATAAATCATAGCCTCTGCCTCGTCCGATTGTCGATCCCGTTGGCAAAGATCCCCTCCCGCGCTCGCGGAACCCGTGCTCGTGTCAGCCTGTAATTACTTCGGCTGTCGGCCCGTGTGATACCTTGAGGACAATCGTGCCAGCCCGATCAAGGTCCCTGACATTGTCGCGTGAATCAGATATCGTTACGCCTCCTGACACTTTCGTGGGAGCTTCGTTAGATGTCAGCCGGATCTAAATGATTTTAGTAAACTCGTCGGTAACAAGCACGAAATAGTTTTGTCGTTACAGTCTAATGAACTTTCAATCTATTCTTCTTCTTTCCACTAGAGTTCGGACTTTTATTCGGGTATATGAGATACCCGGGTACTCGAGTACTCATGAAGTACCCGGGTAGAGCAAAACTACCCGGGTATCTCATGATATAAACGAGTATTCGGGTACCCGGGTACTCTGGTAGAGTACTCCGGGTAGACTTGTTGGTATTTTTACATGAGAATAAAAATGCCTAATTTGATAATTAAATAATTGACTTTTTAATGATTTCCCCTAAAAACGCACGAATTGCTTTGTAAACGTTAACAAAATCTAATATAAATTATTTCATATAATAATAAAAGAAGTATATATATATATCTCATATACTCAGGTATCTCATAAGTATACTTGACATTTTAAGCATCTATGGCATAAATGATTTTGTGCAATTTAAAATAATAAAGAAATTAAAAGAACGTTGATATATTAATTTAAATTTATTAAAATCGTTCAAGAGAATAAGTAATCGTAATATATCGTCTGCTTTTTCCTATTGATGCGAACGATCTTTATTTTGCATGAAGATCCACAGTGTATTCGTGAGATACCCGGAGAGATACTCGGGTAATTTTTAATTACACGAATACCCGGGAATTCGGGTAATGCTGTTTACCCGAGTACCCGGGTATCCGAGTAATTTTTGTTTACCCGGGTATCGCACAGGTAACCCGGGTACTCGTGCATCTCATAAGTCACAGCTCTATTTTCCACGTCGCTCGTCCAGTCATTTGATCCCAGCGTTACCAGATCGAGGGATATCTAAGATGTGTGACAGTGGGAAAATGCTATAGTTGGATCCTGAGTGACGTCACAAAGCTGTAGCCTATCCCAGATGGGACGGGGCACTGTGGCTCGTTGAATAACCATAGCCAGTCAAGGTCAGTCAAGGTCGTAAAGGAAAAAAGAACGAAATATAGAAATTCGTTATAAATGTTTCTGAAACAGTAACGTATAATCGTGCCAGTCCGCTCAAGGTCCCTGACATTGTCAGGTGAATCAGACGTCGACAGGTTCTAGTATCGCTGCGTGCACGACATCAACAAGGATCTAGTCCAGCCAGAGGATCCCACGGTTTTGCATCGGTTGCTCGGTCCGCCGACGATTGCGCCTCGCGATCCTTAGAAAAGTCGATCGTTTCGCAACGTGATAACCGGACAGTGTTAGTGGAATGCCTTAGACGATCGAACGGTCTGCTCTCCTGGGACGTTCTACTTAGTTCGACTGCTATACTGCCGATGAAATTAACCCTCAACGCTTGATTAGTGACTCTATACGGCCCTACTAAAAATAGCTGTACCATAATTTAAAATATTGTTTACATTATTAAATTTGTGGGCACCTAATCAATTGCAAAATAAGCAAATTTACAAAAATATCACATGTAATTTAATTCAACATTTCGGTCTCAATCTAGTCCATTTTCAAGAATAGAAAATTTCATTATTGCGTCTGTAAGAATTAATCAAAGATATTTTTTTGTATAAATTATCGAACGGGTAGGCAAACGTGTTTTCACACAAATAGAGAATAAAAAAGGATTTGGACTCAAAAAATGTATAAAGACTCATATGCTTATAAGAAAAGGTATTAATTTACATTCTTAAAGTAAACCGTGAAGATTTGAACCGAGAACGGATTGAAAACCTCAGATCTCTGTATTGGCTGGTATTGGCCAATTCGGTAAATGGCGGCAAATATGAATCTTTTGAACTCACTCAAACACAACCGCAGTTGTTGAAATACCAATATGAGTATTGGTACTAAATTAATCAACATTCAAAATGCTTTTTATAAAAAAAAACAAAATTTAATTAAATGGAAAGTGATTCATCATAAAACATTACTGTCTCAGTAATGTTGCGTAATATTCATGTATCGAAGGTGTTTCATACCTAAGATTTACGCTTTGGTGTTTAATCATGTGAATCGTTTCCAATAGAATTCTACGTTGTAAATTAGATTCTTTATCAATTATTTTAATATTCTCAAATTCAAAAGCATGATCAAATTCTAGTGAATGTCTCGTCAAAGCAGTGTGTTGCGCTGGATGTGCAAAGATGTTATGTCTGTGTTCTCTGATTCTATTTTCCACATGTCTACATGTTTGCTCAATGTAAGATTGGTTGCACCCTTTGCAAGGTATTGAATATACAACTTTAGGTATTTTATGAGGTATTATACCAACTTTAAATCCGTAAAATTTTAAAAATCGTAGGGAATCGAAATACTCTAGGTTGGAGGAAATGTTTCATTTTCGAGTGCAGACATTTAAAATCTGAACACAGCATTATTCGAGAGTTTCGCTAATGGTCGTGTTATTACATCGCAGTTGGCATCTAGCACATATGGAATACAACTTATTTCTTAATGGAAGAGTACCGGTTGCGAATCGGTGTACTCTTACAAAAAGACATTAACACTTTCACTAACATCTGATGCGTCGGTCATTGTACCCTGTAACATTTAATCCATTAAATGAGTAAAAAAAAAGAATGGACGGCAGCTGCGAAAAGCAGCAGGTCCGCTGTCAATCAGTGGTCGAGGTATTCGCGACACGTCTAAGCGTCATCGAGAACGCGGTCAGACGGACAGGTGTTGCTCCAGTTACTAACCCGAACGTCACTCGACGATGGCGTCGTTGGTCGGAACAACAACGCGGAACGCTCGAAAATGTCCTCCGTCAGGAAGTTCGGCTGATAAACCGGAGCAGTGGAGCCTGACTGATTCACTGGTTGGAATTCCCGATGCGCCGTGGGTTCCTCAGCTTCCCTCGTATCTTACTACGGCTGGATTCATTTGGTATTCGAGCCGAAGTATGCCAGTGAAATAACAGTACCTGCCAGAGCGGCGAGCGAAGGAGAACCGTGGAACGGTCCACCTCTGGTGGTCCTAGCTGCCAGCTAGGTCAGTGCCACCTCGGATTTAGTGTCACTCCATTAGGTATTTGATTTATGTTTGACAATGACGTAGCTGAGATAAAGCTCGAGCACGACGCATCAAGAAAAGATATCGAGGATGAGACAGAGTTTGTGGCCGAATAAGTCAAAAGTGGCGTCACTGGTATCTCCAAAGATTTTGGAATGTTGGGAAGAGATCAGGAATGATGCAGGTATAGAACAGAAGAGATAAAGAATAGGTAAACGGAAGGATGATTCGCCCCTTTGCCACTGGGGCTATTCATATAGCATTTATTATATCCTTAAGTTAGCGGTATACAAAGTCCTAGGAAATTCGTATTTTTTAAAATAAATAAATTTAAACGTGTTTAGGCTAGGGTATACCTGATTCGAAGGTTTTTTTTCTTTTTTTTTTTAGAATAGGGAACATATTTGTAAGGCGTGCGAGAGATACTAAGACTACAGTTGACGTTATAAGTGTGTATATTGACAGTTTGACTTGGGATTTCTAAATAAAAGAAACGGAAGGATGATGCCAGAGGAAGCAAAGCTTCTCAGTGAAAATGGTTGGAGGGCGGGTGAGCAACGCAACGTTGAAACGCAGTCGACGTAATGGCCACGGAACCGGGAGATGAACGACGGCATTGTTATCACGGCTTTAATCAGGCTCTTTGTTAACGTTCCCCGCGTGCACGCGTCGCCAAAGAACACAGTCGGACTTCCTGCGAGGGAAACTCGTGGAGCGTTCCATGATATTCAAGAATTGCGCACGAGATCACCGTCACGGACGGCCGGTGTCGCGTGTGCGTGACTTCGCTTGGTCCATGGTTGCTGGTCCACGTCACGCGACCGTGATCTTCTTGTTACCGATCGTATCATTCTCCATCGAGACAACAATTTGAATTTTGACGATGCAAAATATCTTTTCTCATCACACGTTGGATGACGTTCTTTTAATGACTGCGTCGAGTTTGATTTTCATGTAAAATAAAAATAAAGTTTATACATATATTCCTGTCTCTAATTTTTTCATAAAGCAGGGTGGTATTTCATTATCGTTATTTTGAATTTTGTATTTAAATCTATTTTTCAGTACTTTTATATTGAAAACTCTTTCAAAAATTTACAGACGCAGTTGTTTCCTCTTTCTTGAAAAGGATCCATATTAGGATCGAAACGTTGAAAGTTTAACCAAACTAGCACGATTGCTTTAATTTAATACTGATCGAACCTTTGCGCCGATATCATCTAGACTTCTTGTTATAAACTACACTACGATCGATAATCAACAAACACAATTAAAATAAAAATTGTCTAGAAAACTTCTCGAAAATTTTAAAATTCGAGAAAAAGTATCTCAAAAACTATTGAGTGTAGCGTCTATAATGTTATATATTCGTAAATGGGAGATCGAGATCTACATGTATAAGTATACAGAGTCTCAACTAAATCTGTGACAACACACGTCCTTGCACTCTCCTTGTTAGATTGGTTCAAAGTTATGTAACTTGAAAATAAAAGGGTCCTAAAGAAAGTCGATTATATTGATCAGTGGATGGCATTGACCTCTAAATTAGGCAAGTAATTTTTCTTTTTTGGAAACACCGATAAATTGACTTTCGGCCACTGCATCGGCCTCATTTTCCCACTGTGCGTCGTGAGAGATCGCGAGAGTCGCAGGTCGGCGTCGAGCCCAAGCGGTCGCCGTTGATCGAGCGTGAATGGGCGATCGTGGATCGCGTGTGCGCGAAGATCAAGATCGTGACCGCATACCTGCGTAACGATCAATGCCGATTTCAGTGTTCGAGGTCGCTTACGCGGGTCCCGTGGCGGTTCGCGTGGAAAATTGGCAAGCATCTCTTGTACACACCCTGGCATACCATCGAATACGATCGTACATAGAGCTCGCGCGATTTCCTTTATTTTGCTCGGTCAGGATCGGCTCTGCAAGGATTCTCGAAAGAATGCGCGCGATGTGTAACGCGGAACCGAGCTTCGGGTCGGCACACTTTATGTGGCCGCCCTTTTACTTTTTCAGCATTTTTCCTTCGTTCCCGATCGATAAATCCTCGCGCGGCCATAGTGCTGCCACTTCGAAACGATTAACCAGAGAAAAGAAAATAGCGTTAACGATCCCTATCGAAGCAAAAACGCAAAAGCAAACTGATGGCCTTCCTTTTTGTCTAGCCCCGGCCACCATAATGGCGCACAGTTAGGTTCAACGGACCCGGATTATGACTGTCTGTGACTCTGCATGTGTGTCCAAACACTGTGGCTGTGTATTCTCGCGCTCGCGCACTCTTCCGAAAGTCACGATCAACGGGTTCGTCCCCGGCATCGATGGAGCTCAATTATATTTCTGGGAGATCGATCGGAGATTACAATGATTACTGAGAATGAGTCATTTCTAACGAAGCTCGGCATCGGTATCTAGGACTCCGCTGTAATGTACGTGCTCGAGCACGGAGCTGTGACTCGAACATAATCGTTTCGCGCGTTTAATAGAAACATTCTCAACAGCACGGCGACGGTGTGTTCCAGACAACGTCGTTATTACCACGATTACAATATTTTCCTCCCCGTTAGGCTCGTTCGTCCCTTCCGAACGATTACGATCGAGATTGCTTGGATCACGGAGAGGCATAATGCACGAACGCGCCAAGACAAAGCAGCGCACCTGGCGAAAACACGACATAATCGTTGTTTAATTGCACAGGAGCTATTCTTAGTCTCGGAATTAGTTAACAGGAGGGAAGTGCGTTCGTTAATTAATAAATTAATGTCGATGTTTTCGAAGAACGGACTGCTGTGGGTTGTGATCTCTGTTCTTGAAATCGCAAGGTGTTTCGACTATTCGAGTCCATCGACGTTATTACCACGATTAAAATATTTTCTTCTTCGTTAAACTCGTTTGTCCCATCGCACAGTGCGGCGTGTAAATGAATATTCGAGACAAAAATCATAACTTCTAAACTAATCAATTTTTCACCTAAGTACCTTAATAATTTTTTAATAGGAAAACAAAGATGCATCGATTAATGCACCAAACATATAAGGTTCCATTAGTAAAAAAGTTTCTTCTAATTTTTTTTTAATGAAGCGTTTTTTATGATTAGTTATCATTGCAATTTGTTGTCAATTGGTTGTCGAAATAGTTTTATTTATATGATTAAATTTAATTATATCTACTATAATGCATAATTATATACTTCGACCAAATCACGATTACGAATGCATTTCTCTAAAAAAAATTAAATAACATCCAGTCTTGCAATTTATCGCAGAAAAGAGAGAGAGAGAGAGAGAGAGAGAGAGAATTATATAGCAATATACTACAACATCTTGTTGATACGGAACAGTCAAAATTATAGGATGTTTTGAACCGTTTCGTTTTTTGTAAATTGCATTTCAAAGAAAAAACGCAATTCCTAAATTGCCAGTTAAAATTATGCATACCTCTGGTCAAATTCACCGTACCTAAGTTGTAACAAACAGTTTAAAACAAAAACGAACCTAAAAGAGTAATTAGGACACGAGTAATCTAACTTTTTAGTATTTATATTACAGTAAACTCTTGGCTGTTACTGATCCCCTATTGATTTTCTCGGATTCTACTTTTTACATACACATTCCTTACTTAATGACTGATGATTTTCTTGGATAATTAGATTAGAATTGAACTATGATTATTTTGATTTTTGTCCATTGCATGCCGCACTGTGCATCGTAACGATTACGATCAAGACTGCTTGGATCACGGAGGGACATAATGCACGAACGCGCGAAGACAACGCAACATAATCGTTCTTTAATTGCAAAGGCGCCATTCTTGGCCTAGGAATTAGTTAGCAGGAGGGAAATTTATTCGTTAATTAATAAATTGATGTTGATTTTCCCGATAAAAAACGGACCACTCGTGATGTCGGTTTTTGAAATCGCAAGGTGTTTTTCCCATTCGGAAAGACTCTGACGGTGTCGTTAGGTGTAGACGCAACTTAATACGATCGCGGTAACCATGACACGAGACTGTCCCGGACCGGCTCCTAACCGCCTCGACTTGAGTTAGTGGCGTCTCTATTGTAAGTACAGCAAAGAGGCGGCGCGACGCGGGATCTCCGCCTCTTCATGATTTACCACGAACCGGAAGGCAACGAGACTGCGGAGGCTCGTGATGTTCCACGCTGAATTGACCTTCTCGGTCTCTCAGGACCTCTCGGCTCTCCTTAGGATCCAGGATTTCCAAGCCAGGTCGCCTAGAAACCACAGGATAAACGGCGTCGTCGTCGGCATCTTTGTTACAGTTACATTCGCCGTATGCTTTATTGTTCGAGCAGCGATGCGCGTCCTGCACGTCCTCGCGGAGCTAATTTCCTAGTTTCCGCTAAGTGCCGCATTTACATAGAATCGGGGATTGGGTCCGTGGAATCCATTAGAAAAATTGTTATCCCTTTGTTTCCTAAGCATCCTCGGAATTCCTTAATAGCTCCAATAAATTCCTCTTTTAATTGCGGTTCTCCGCAACACGGCGATCCATTGCGAGTACGAAAAAAAAGGTTATTTACAAACGTGTAGACGTGCACTTCGGTTCGTTGGTTTCAAGGTTTAATAAATGTTATAATTACTATATTCAACTACTATATAGTAGTGTAATAATGTCATAATTAAACTGCGGATCTTCATGAAATATAAAAATATTCTGCATTCGTTGCGGGAAGCAAGCATAAAATAAAAATTGATTTCACCCATTAATGACTTCGTTACGTTAAAAACAATATTACAATATTCTTGAATTTTTCTAATCTATTACTGTTTCATATCTCACCCAACTAATTTCTTCAGAAATGCATAAGGATCCGCATTTTCTTTACATTTGCTGTAATTACAATGTTTATATCTCCCAAAATGTCGTAGGAGAGAAAAGAAAATTTCTTAAATATTGATTACAAGCTAATTGAATTTTATGTCATTTAAAGAGAAACGCGTGCCATTCATATTTGTTAGACTTTGTTTAAACTCTCCTTGTCGAGTGTGGCTCGTTAAAATACGGCAAGGGTCCCATCGTTTCATTAGTGTGACGTCTCGTTCAAAAAGTGTAAAATGGGCGAATTACAATGTCCAACAAATTTAAACTTTTTTTCTGTTTTCATTTATATGAAATAATTATTTATTGGGTCTTCAAGATATAAATAAGAATAGGTTGCTCTCCATATTAAATAGATATGTATTGTCTCTCTAGAATTGTAAATAGTGTAATAGTGTACTGTGGGAATAAATTTGTTTTTTTTTCTTGCAAAAGACCTTTTTAGTATGAAATATACTATAAAAAGAAAACGTATAAAACGTTGACGTTGGAAATTTGAAAGGGTGATTTCTCAAGATAAAAGTCTGGTCTATCGCGTGGTATATTTCGATTTTCCGATGGACCCTTATTTTCTGAGATAAATCAAAAAATATCATCGAAATTTAGTGCAAAAGTGGTGCCTCTTCGTCTTTAATGATTGTTTAAACATGTTTAAACTAAATAAATAATGTATTACTATTGCACATCACTGGATTCAGAAAAGTCTAGAGAATCTTCTGATGTACATAACAGTACAATATCTTTTATAATAACGTTACAATAATTGTTTAAATTTGAAAAATAGTTTTTTTTCAAAGCCGTGTTTTTCAAAAACTGTGCACGCAGGACAAAAATTAAGGGCAGATTCGGAATCAGCGCAAGAAATTCTATACGATCCACCTAACAGTTATATGAATACATGTTTAGTGTTGGACAGTGTTATTATCCCAGAACTTTTTACAGAATAATTTCCGAGGAGTGTGCGAAGGTTAATAAAACTCGTCAAGGTAGCTCTCTACGGTGAAGATAGAGCGGTCAGATGACACAGTACTTTGCAAAGGAAACATAAAACGGGCCATAATAATAATAATAATCCCGGCCCGTCTCTATACTTCCTTTATGCTTACTCGCTAAACGACGAGCAACAAAAAATTCTCTGGTGAAACGTAAACACACATCGGCGAAGAGGACCTGCCAAGGATGCGATCGTCCGTGTTTATCTGTGCCCGTTTATGTTTGCTCATGCTGGGTCGCCGCGTGTGGAACCCGCTTTACATGATCCACGCTCTCCTGCGTACATCGTACCTTCGCGTTCCATTAGACTCGAAACAACCGGGGTCAAGAGAAATTTACGTAACCGATGCCTTAATACTGGCTGCAATTCTCGTTAGGTAACGATTACGCCGGGGTTAGGATAACGGTCCCACGGCTCGGAAAAATTCCCGGTTACGGTGATCGATCGGAGTAGATCGATCGCCCTCAGGGATCCGGAAAAATTCCGAATGAAATCCCTGCTTATATTCCGCCCGTCCATTTCCACCGAGAGAATTTTCAATTACGTTTCATCCCTTGCCGTATTATTTTCTTTACAGTTCCAGTGATTGAAACGTCTTTATCCCCAAAAATGTCGTAGAAGGGAAAAGATTATATTTTTTGTATGGCTACATTTATTCATTGCGAACGAATCAAATTTTATTTCCATTCATTATTATTCATATTTTTTAGACTGTGTTTAAACATCGCGGGTCTGACTCCTTAAAATACGGCAAAGGGTTAATGGTCCCGCGTTTCATCGAATGGAAACGAAAATGGTCCTCTTTTTTTCAAGAAAATGTTCAAAGAAATTGCAACATTGTTTGCTTGAAAAGGCTAAGTCATGTAATTCTTGTTTCGAGATACTTAAGTGATATTACGTTCGAATAAGTTACAAAAAGTATGTTTACATTATGTAACGTTTTAATTTAGAATTTGATTAGTCTTGGTTCAAGAAAATTGATTATTAGCCTGCGGATTTCCTGCATTTGTGAGAAAAATGGAGAGGTGTAATTTCAAACAGTGAAGAGATTAAAAGAATTTGAAAATACTGCTACATTATTTTCGACCTATTAAATATATTAAGGAAGAAAATAAATTTCTATTTCACTCGAGTTGATTGCAAGTCAGATAGAAAATGTTTATTTTGCATAGTGATCCGATTCTATCGATAAACACGACACAAACGATCGATCGAGAACATCTATCGATCGGTTCACGTGATATTTAACGTATCTGTGTCAAGGAATATTTTATAACGTGGCAATCGAAGATTTCTGCATTTTTCTCTAAAACCAGGCTGATGGACACGAATTTCGATTCGCAGGCTGCATTAAACCAGCCTCGATCTGCCGTTACAATAATTATGTCGAAAAAATTCTGTCACTCTGATCGAGGAAGCCTTGTACATGTAATAACTCTCGGTAACAAACTGTAAAAAGCAATGACATCGCGTGTTCGCGGCTAAGCAACGATTTTAATGATTACGCACGGGACCGTTAACAAATGGAGCACACGCGACAGAAATAACTAGAATACAAGAGAGTTCACTTTCTTCCTCAATGAAATCAAGACTCACGACATTCTGAAAGGTGAGACCGAACGAAACGCGCGCAAAAACACGAAGCGTGTGTACACAGAGGCCTCGAAGACAATGCATACCTCGCTTGAGATCATCGGGACACAGTTTCGCGGTTACCATTCGCTTCCGACAAATACCGATTATCCTGGGTGTGCCAATCTGAAGTTCCTACCTTTTTGCGGTCAGATACAACATTTATTAACATGAATACGCACAGTTCTGTTCTACGTCGACCACAGAGTTGCACTTTTCTTCGGTGCATCGCGAAATTGAATGAACAGATTATAAAGATCAATTCATACTATTGTTGCCCGTCAGATCGGTTATGCGGTATTGCAGTATCCAGACAACGAGGTTGTTGATAAGAAGAAAGAAGAGATCAGATACTCTCGAGCCATTGAAACGAGAACACACATAATAGATCACACATTTATCTACTATTAAGTGTTGTGTATTTAATAAATATTTGTCATTATTTATAATAATGTGTTCACCGGTAAGACAGCGCTGAAGCCTCCGCAACACTATGTTTGTTAGTACTTTTATATCATGAGAATACTATATAATAATACTTTTTAATAATAATGCTATATAATAATACTTTTTAATAATAATACTATATAATAATACTTTTATATTATTACAATTATATTATAATCCTAAGCGAAATTATTAAATAACATTACTGGGGTTGACTGGTTGATTCACACGCTCTGCTGTTAAAAGATCTCCATTACTAGACTGTTCATCTTCACACAAAATAAAAATTGTCTGCATCGATTGCAAGAAATAGGAACCAAATTGGACGTCATTTCTTCCCTTAATAATTTTAATAAAAGAAAAATGACACATTGACATCTTGAATTTTTTAAATTTTTCAATAATTTTGAACTTCATCCACTCAATTTTGCTATAAATGCATACAGATCCGCTGTCTGTCCATTACCAAAATCACAAGCTAGATAATATGTCGTGGAGTCTCTTCGAAATCCTTGATACACCGAGGGACGTGCAACGTGACGTCATACGGAGTCACGTAAATGCAAATCGGAGATGGCAGCCAGCATTCGAGACTCACACTTCCGGTCTCCTCTTTCGGCGGAATCGTATCCGGTTCGACGGAGCTTCCGGTTTATAATTATTGTACACCTTCGACAAGTTCTCCGTAAACACGATAAAGCTTCCTGTTAAATATTTTCCTTATCATTCTGTAACGAACTTAGAGCTTGCAATCCCGCTAAGTGGGATCCCGCAGGTTCCGCGTTATTTTTTGCTACCGCATTTCTTAAACAGGTGATCGGTAAATCTCTCAAATTTTGCGTGACTACGCGTGCAGTGAAAATTGCGCGAACAACGACGCGCAAGATGAAATATGTCGATATTGTACTTTTACTTGGCTTCCTTAACTTCATTAATAATTTAAAAAACGAAGCCTAAACCAATATTTTGGTAAAGGAAAATTCTTCCGATTCATCTCAGCAATTATCCCATGTAGCACGCAATGTCCTAGACGCGTCTTTTTTACGTCCATTTCAGATCTGGAAGTCTTGCATCCTAAAAAGACGTTTTTACAAATCGTGAGAAGTCATATAACTCAACTTTTTGCTAATAAAAAACAGAAATTCTTCGAGCATAGGATCTTTAAGTTGCCTGAAAGTATCACAAATGATATTCTAAATAGTACGAACTTGGCTTTCATTTGCGTTCAGGACGTAATATACGTATATAAGTTTGAAGATCTAAATCCTTATTCCTGCGGTATTGAAATAAATCCCACATATATCCCGCGGGATTGAAAATGGCCTTAAATAAACGGTTAAGAGGACCGTGAGGTGAGAGAGAAAGAGAGCCTGGCGCGATGAGCGTCCTCTACATTACATCGAGAAATAGTAAACTGTAATGATAGACAGTTCATAGGATAGGACTATCGTAAAAACGCGGGTTCGCTGGCATTAGAAGTTATAAGAGCCTGAGACATAATAACCGACCGGCCTGCGAGATCGAATGCCAGAAAAATGCAGAGGCTGTTGTCTCTCTCCCTCTCTCTTGGGAATAGAGGGTGTCTTCTGCTCGGGAGAAGTCTCCGGGCGTGGATATTATCTGGCCAACTGTTCCGAGTTCTTCATGGTCCGAGGGTGATGATTACACGGACCCGACGAAAGGGATGAGGTTACAGTCAAGGGAACTGTGCTGATGGACACACGGCTAACAACAACAACGGTTACAGCAATTACACGCAAGCACGGCAGATCGCAATCAGTCGCGACCAACGCGGTTCTGAAAACGCTCTGAGACCACGAAATTCGCGGCCTAACTGTTCCGAGGTGAATTCTTTTTAATAAATCATGCGATATTTGTTTTAGTCCGTTGCAGTATTTTAACGAGCCAAGCTCGCCGTGAAGATTTTAACGAAGTCCAACAAATATGAATGTTACGTATTTCTTTTTAGATGAAATAAAATTTGATTCAATGTTTGTGGGTTTGAATTTCGTTGAATACACGTATGATCGATGTGTACGTCCGGTACGCGAATTGTCACCAAACGGTCGAAACAAAGATAGGTGACACAACCCAAAGTCAAGCATGTTTTTATACAAAGTGATTAACTCACTTGTTTCAAGTCATAACTCCGTTATTATTGCATTTACGAAAAAATGCCAAAGGAGAAAGATAAGTGGTTCGAAGAGAA